>JAVCKT010011360.1:750-11705 GCA_032273925.1 Rhynchotus rufescens
TAGTCACCATCTCAAAGACACTGCTCAACTTCAGTAAAAGGGTCTGAGTCAGATCTCAGAGCTGGTTAACATCCAATAACTCAACAAAAGTCTGCAGAGAATCAGCTCCACTATGAAAGA
This sequence comes from Rhynchotus rufescens, assembly GCA_032273925.1. NCBI lineage: Eukaryota > Metazoa > Chordata > Aves > Tinamiformes > Tinamidae > Rhynchotus > Rhynchotus rufescens. Next base: position 871 of record JAVCKT010011360.1, read on the forward strand.
AAATCAATAGGCTTGGGAATGCCGCCCTAAATAATACCAGTTATATTTACTGCTTGAATGGAGGGAAGGTGAAGAGCTTCTGGAAGGGACAGGCCACAGCCACTTCTGCAAGATCTATGAAAAAGCTAAAGGAAAGAAATTTATGGATTTAATATCCTCAAAACCCAGACTGCCATTTTCCTCTTCTCTCAAATATGAGTACAGAAATGAAGGATGGAGTGCTTGTGCAAACTTGCACTTTTTAGAATCAAGATTAAGGAAAGTCTTAGGATAATATAACTGTTTTCATCTTTGCAATATATGTCTCCAAATGTCTTTCACTTCTCACTTGGTCCTGCATGAATATTTCTGGGAGTTTGGTTTCTTTAGCTGCGATTTCTCTCTCTACATTTCTCACTTATTTTAATTGGTCCAGCAGCATGAAGAAGACGTTTCCAGCTATGAAAGTGTGGAAACAATGATTGCTGTTAGATGTTCTACTTGAGCAGGGGTCACTTCTTGCTACAGAAGTGTAGGATTATGGTTTGTAAAATCAGACATCTGAGAAACACAATCTGACTAGAAGAGGCCAGTCAGGAAAGGTTTTAAAAATCTGTAGATTGAGTTGTCTGGTCACAGGGAATGAGAGTTTGAGTAATTGAAACCTTTTATTCTTCATTTCTGTACTTTCTTCTCCAGCCAAGACGACAGAGACTCTATGTGTGCTCTGTTAGGTAACCTATTGCAACTGGGCTCTTTTCAGAAGCATTTTTTATCATTTTCACAGAAAATTAAGATCAGTTAATATTACTATAAATTTTTAAGTATTACCCATGTCATTTACTGTGCTTTATATGTAGCCTTCTTAGTCTTGATTACAATTCTAAATCTTTTCTCCCTGATGCTCATATCTTCACTGACCTCTAAAAATACAATACGCTAATCCACATTTAAAATAAGCTTCTAGCTATCTGGAGGCTGCTAGGACATTATACTCATACATTTCTGCCCCACTAGATTATGACTTTGATGACATCAAAGTAGTTAATAGTTTCAATATCTAGGTACAAAACAAACTTGCATAGTAAATCAGTCTACAAGATAATCACTGTAGGGATCCATAAAACCTTATTTTTTATAGTAGCCAAATTAATGTTGTAAAAGTTACATATGTGATTGCATCACTGTTGGTGCATTTCAGGACAGGTGGACTAAAATCAAACCAAAAGCACCTCATATACAAGGTAGGATTTTTATTAGCATCTCTTTTTGTTTATATAAAGAATAAATAATTGAACAGTGGAGGAAGGATCTCAAAATTTGCAACAGGTTCCATCCCATTGCTTAAGCTAAATTCACAGGACTTTTTACATATGTAAGAGTTTTGTTCTAGTTGCATGGACAATGCAGTAGAAATAACTTTTGAGCTTTCAAATTAATCAAAGAAAAAATGTTGCTAATTATAATTTTGATATAGAAAGCTAGGCAGAAAGCATTAAGAATCCTGTCATTTTATTATGAAAAAAAGAATAAAAAGATATTATTTATTATTGCTATTATCATTATTATTATGTTACAATAGTGGAAAAGGACATAACAAACCTTAGGATGCTGGTCTAACCCTTGCACAGGTCTGGAATGAAGCATAGCCCTCAAAGTGGCTCAAAGGCATTTCTGTCTAAAGAAAGAATATAGGTAATGAAACCAGGAAGGTGCTTTTAACATTATTTTACAGGTATGTGGGGGAGTAACAAACTGCAATAGAAAACCAAGGCCACAACAGTAATATATACCTGTTTTCATAACATCTTGAAAACATCTTATTGTATTAATATAAAATTAATTTTAACTGTCATGAGATTTTTGCAATTTTACTTTTGTTTTGTTTTGTTTATTGTATCCATGTGCATGGGAAAAAAAGAAAAATCTGACATGGATTTTGCAGTTCTCTGGATACATCTGACAATCTCTACTGTACACAAGCATTCACAAATATATCAAGTATCTTTCAACTACTATGGTCAAAGTTTGGTTTGAAATGGCTAGCTTTTGAAAATTTCATTTCTTCAGGAAACAAAGCTATATGAAATTTTGATAGGACATTTTTTGCTACGTTAGACCTTTTGTCATATATATTTTTCAACATAACACAGACCTCCTTATGAGCACTTCCTAACTGCATTTGTGATATTTACATGGTGCAAACGTTTGCAAGTGTCATTTTGGTACCTGCCAGGACGTCAGAGCAGCACAATTAGTTAGCAGTAACCTAAGCAAATTTAGGAGTACAATCACTCAGCAATCTTAAAGACGTACAAGCTTCCTACAGTGAAGAAAATTATACCAGCAGAGATTCTTGTTGTTCTCATGATGTGAATTATGTAAAAGTCAAGAGTGCATTTGAGGCTAAGCAGGATGGGGCTTTGAATGCTCCTAAATCAAAACAATAATGATTCACATGTTTATGAAGGGGATAATAAAAGTGATTCACTTGCCTGCAATAACAGGAAGCTAGACTTGGTGACCCATGTCCCCTCCAGTCCTATGCTGATATGAATTGGAATGCGAGAAAAAGACTGAATTGACCTTGAGTCTCCAGCATCAGTGGAGAAAGGGCTAACCCTTGAGATGCTGAGGAAAAGGCAGGACCAAGCTTACATCTTATCTTCTTCTGTTACACTAGATTTTTTCCCTGATAGGGTCAGGTGCCTCTTTTCATGCACAGTGAGGTGGGTAAAGGATCAAAGGGAATAAACATATGGCAGAAACCCAAAACTGTTTGGGTAGGTGCCAGGACTATCACATCCACATGAAATGATGCTGAATTGGGCTGTCTAAGAGACCTCCACTGCCAGAGGTCCCACTCTCAGACAGGTTATAATTTTACTGCCATGGAAAAAAATGAAATCTGCATTCCCCATTATTTTATTTCTACTCTTTTTGTTTACACCTGTGTAGGCTGGTACTGAAAGCTCAAACACTAAACTTTATACAGCTTTAAAATTATGGAAATTAGAACATAATATGAGCAACAGAAAAACAAGACTTGAACATTTCTAACCTGATTTCAAGACTCTTTTCAAATCAGGGAAGAGCCATATGTGCATGCTGGTTATTTCCTTAGCTATGAATCTGCTGTTGCATGTAGTTTAAATTCTGTGCAAACTTCCTTTTTTCACTGTATGTTCTAATTCCCAAAAGATAAAATAGCAGGATTGCTTCCAAACTAGAAATAAACCATATTCACGTAGTATTAAATCCTGCAATAATAACATGTGCCAGTTTAGTTTGTACTTTGTTCCATTCAGAGTCAGGTGAATTCTAAAGGTGGTTGACAAAACACATAACTATGGGGCTGTGACCACATCGAGTGATGGAGAAACTGGCACAAAAGAGCGTTAGAATCTACGCTGACACCCATTCCCTCTGCTACTGCAATGTAGCAATGCATCAAAATGGATATTTCTGTCCTTAGATTTCTTATCATCCAGACTGATGAGCTACCTTGCCTGCTGGCACTCTTCCTACATGCACACCCAAGTTTCCTTGTAAAAGAGACAAGGGCATGTGGTTTATAACCAAAATCACATCCTGACCTGTAGCACTGATGGTGTGCCACGTGGGCTACTTGGAATTAGTACTGAAATGGGAAACAGGGAGAAAACATAACTCCTCTCCTCTCTCCTCCTCTCCTCTCCTTTTGTCAATTTTTATATTTTAACAGTTAAAGGAAAAAAAAAAAGAAACTATTTTTTTCTGTTTCTTCATAAACATCTTCATAAATATAGCAAACCCTAATGAAACATCCTTCGATTATATTTCTTCTTAGCATGTCTGGGAAATATCATTTGTAATGTAATGATGCTGCTTCAGAAGCCTGGTAACATATTTATTGAAAATGTTTTTCCCACCCTTATAGGAGTTATGCTTGCTGGTTGTTACGCTTGCTGGTTGTCCTAATCAATGGATTTGGATGACTTTAAGCAACAATATAGACAAAATAATTAAAAAACAAAAGTTATAAGCTCATTCTTTTTTGATTTGCTCTGTTTAAACATTTTAAATAAACAACTTCTGCTAAAACCTCAGCAGTGAAAATACAAAAGTTTCTGAGAGTTTTCTTATGATTCTGCACAAACTTTGAGATCTAGAGTAGGATACTGTCATCTACTGAAAGCATAAGTGTCCTTAAATGAAAGAAAACTTTGCTCTGTTTTCAATATTGTTAACTTTCAAAAGAAATTTCTAGAAAATAGGTTCTTTCCTCGTATAGGTTTAGTTCTCACCAAAAAAAGAAAGAGAAGAAAAAGTGGCAGGTCAAAACAGGCTGGCTGAAGAAGATGCTCTAATAATAAACCCCACATTTTATTACTCATGTCCTGGTTCCTGGTTCATCAGCTAGTACCAATTGACCTTATACCATCAAAATAAATGGAGCTACACCAATTTCCTCCATCAGAAAAGCTGTCCAATATGTCTCAGCATCCCCATTTCATTCTTCTGGACCATGAAATTTTCTCCTTTAAATAGATACAACTATTAAAAATCAAGAAATTAAAAATGTTAAGTATTAATATATCAAGTATTAATGTGTAAATTGCTGTTGGATTCTGCTGTATTAGAAGTTGCATCAATTTCTTTTCTATCAGGGCTACATTTTTAACAGTGATATGGTCTTTTACAGACCATATATATATGGTCTTTAAGACTTTCTACTTTCTGTGATCTTACAGACCTTATATAGACTTTCCTGCAAAATAGAACATTATTTATTTATTATTTGCCTGTTTGGATGTCAACCTAATCACCTTCAACACTATAATTATTCTGTGTAGAATATTTTCTATCTAGGTATTTGCAGATTAAATATTCTAACTCTGTTCAAAATGAAGATATCTTTCCTATCAAATCACTGCATTACTAGAATCATATTTGTATCTGTAAGAGTTAGTTGATTTTAATCAGACTTACCTTACTTTACTTTAGGTTGCCCACTGCATAATTTTATCTAATTCCCAGGGAGACATTCTTTCTGTAGAAGTGGAGAAGTTAGGGATTGTAATTAGAGAAGAAGACCTAGTTCAGTCCTCTCTAAATGTACCATTGCTCCCTAGAGGACAGTTCCTACTGATGTATATTGGCTGCTATTAAAAGCCCTGAGTGAGGATCTTTAGCTGCTTCTTCAGATAATTATTCACATCTAATGGAGCTTACCAAAATCCAGGTTTCCCCTTTGCTATTCAGCATAATGTAGCTTTTTTTAACTATAGATCCTCTGAGAATTAGAAGTTATAATCTTATCTGAATAATCTTATATATAAGAAAGTTCATTTTTTCCCCTCAATATTTAATAAATGAAAGATGAATGAAAAAGGAGGGAAAGAGCAGATGCCAATCACATATGGTTAATTCTTATGTCATTATTTTGTGCTGGGACAATGAAACCTCCAATCTTCTACCTTATTTACAGAAAGACACATTACTTATTTGATCGCAAAATAAAGACAGTGAAATATTGTGAAGAAGTGCTTAGTTAGAGTGACCCAATGGAGTTGCAGGGTAGCTAGAGTGCAGCTGTCAGTGATATCACATATCATGAAATTTTAAGTTTTATCATTTATTTATCCATATTGTTTATAAGCGGAAGATGAGTTAGTGTTATTTGTGCTGCAAAAATCCATGGTGGAATATCCAAGGTAATAACTTGGACAGTCAGTGTTCTCTGGGGAGTTATTTCTGGAAACCGAAGTGCAGTGCTTGTGAGGTAAAATGTTGCTCTTCACTTTATGCTGAGTTAGAAAGTTGTTACTCTGCAAGACAGTGTCATAAAATTTAAATATCATGGGCTTCCTTGACTTTGTGATTCATGAGGCAAATAACAGTACCATTAAAGGAGACAGTAGTAGTTATCCCATTCAAATGTAAAGCCAAGGATTAGGGGTACTTGAAATATGACCATGAGACCTCAATGGAAATACTTTGATTCCAGTAGAATGAGAATGGAGGGCAGAGCAGAGGGACACTCTTAACACTGCTGTAGTACTGCAGAAGTTATGGGGAGATTAATGGCACGAGAGGTGATGTGATGGTTAATGTGACAAGATTAAGCAAGTTAATGTGATACTTCCAAATTCAGAGCATATCCTTAAAAATCACAGAGACCTATTCTACTGTTGCCTGTGGCTGTACGTGCAGCAGACATTTCATCAGGCGAAAACCTTTCTGCTGGGGTCACCATGTAAACAGTTAATGAAGCAGAAACACTCCGGGGATTCATTGACTGAGCACATTTAGATGTGTTCTATATACATGTTCAATTGGCAGTAGTGAAATTACCTCAGTGATGCTTTAAAGAAACTGTGGACGTTGTACCCTTCCAGCACTAAATGAGGTGTTCGTAATTAATTTCTTATTTTCTAAGCCAGTGTAACAGTTTGGCTATAACTTTTATTAAACATTGCAAAGTTAAAAGGGGAGGAAAGAACCTAGAGGTCATAAACTACTTCATACAATTTAGAGTGCAGTAAGAAGTTATTGAGGCCTCCTAAGGTAACTGCAATTTTCTAGGGAATTAACTTTGTTTTTTTTTTTTTTTCCCCCAAAGGAATTGCCTTGTAACTGGTTACCAATGTATGCTATATCACTGTGATACAACTTAATACAAAGATGGTTTCAGACGTAATTTATGAATCCAGGCACAGGTCTTGTGTTGCACTATTCTGCAACGCTCCAAATAGTGCTCAAGCTGTATTCCATGAGCCACAGGAACATCTTACAGTGACTTTACAATGTCATGTCCTTAACACATCTTTAAGTATGTTAGCATTTCCTGGGACGCTGAAGGGTGAGACATCCTCCCCACATTTCCTCCTCTTGGAAAAGTCATAATAAATGGAGTGCTGCTATGAAGAGTGAAACTGTTAAAGCCTCCATGGTACTGATTTGTTTTATACAAATTACTCTCTGAACCCTCAGATTAGCAATGAACCCTTTTCTTTCACCATCTCCTCTCCATTACATCAATAGAAACACACATCCCACAAGAACAGTTATCTGGGAATAAATCCCAGATGCAGAGATTTTAAGGCCAGGAGGAACTATTATGACTTCTGCATAACAGACCATTGAATTTTTACAAAGTGTCAAGCCCTTAACTTGACTGTGCTAAAATCACCCATTAAATATGTAATCCATCTTCCAGAAAGGAACATATGAACTGTTTCAGTGCTTTTATCAGTTCTATTGCTCTTCCTAGGAATCTACCAAGGGATAAATCCTCACTTAACTTTGTCTATTACATTTGTCTTAGAGACTAGCAGTATTATGTGGATATCCTCTTCTACCCAAGATCTAGATGATGTCACTGCTTCTTGAATGTGTATTATTGGTATCAATATCTTCTCTGAGCTTCTCCCATTTCTGTTAGAGCAAAATTCTCAATGCATTTTTTCATGAATAATTAACAGTTTCTCCTACATGCCAAATATATTTCACGTACAAAATATGCCAAAAATTTAAACATATTCTTTGGCTTTAGGTCCTACAAAGATTATCTTTGAAATCTGAGAAACCTATTTAAACTGATAAAATTTTTTATCACAGAGAATACGGTTAAGTGTGACACTCCCATGACCATGTAAAAATACATATTTTTGGAAGTACTGTATAGCCCTTAGTAGGATGGAGACTGCATTGACTCATATGTAGCTGGCAACTTGTTCAGAGAAATTCTAATATTCCAACTCCGGTCTATGTGAGTACACTACTGTATATTTTATAAAAGTTATTATACTATGATAGATGTTTTAAGAACTAGCAAATTCTTTTTTGGAAAGATACTATCAACATCTTGGTTATAATGTCTTTAAGTATTAGCACTTTATATTAACTTACAAAATACAATCTATTAATAAATATATTGACATAGCGTATGCTGTAATACAGATTAAAGGCTACTCTGACATAGATGATGAATTATTTTTACTGTGGAAATAGGATACTGCAATGATATTTTCTGTGTATATTTATATAGGTGTAATATCTGTAATATGCTTATATATCTGTAATATATATGTATATACATATATATTCACACACTCACTCTCTCCCATACTCCACATCCATATTGCTAAGATATAAAATATGATATGGAAAAGCAATCTGATACATGAATCTCTTACGAACATTCAGAGCCAAGGGGCAGAAGACACATTCAGGTCTAGTTAATCAGCATCTTGCTATAAGAGAGGTCTGTCTCATCTGTTGGTTTTCAAGAACTGGAAGGTTTTGATCCATCTGTCACACAATTCCTCCCATTTCTATTTGGAGAAATACACAATCTGTTCCATTAATAAAATGTCGCAAGTAGTTTCCTCCTTCCATGCGGTTCTAAACCCACTTGACAGGTGGATATTTTGACCTGTACGTGGTGCAAAGCATTGAGTCATTTTAGTAAGTGTATGTCTCCATAAAGAAAAGAAAGATAGACACTAATTAAAACTTGGGTAAGTCATCTGGAAGACTGGTAGCACACTCTGGCATTTGTTAACACAATACAAAAGTCACTAATTATAGGAGTATTGTTAGTGCCACTGAAGTTATAACAGCCTGTCAGAGGTGCCATGATAAACCACTACATTCAGGTGTTCATAAGGACAGCCACAAAAATTAAAATAAAGCTAAAACTTGCCATAGATGATCTTGGTTTGCAGCACTTTTTTAATGTTTTTTTTTTTCTTTGATAAACTCGGTGGGGGGGTGCTTATGCCTGAACTCATTTATATCTAACTTCAATGATGTAGAAATCTTACTTGGAAAACTACTTAATATATTGGAATTCAAATTCTGGTTCTTCTGTTTACCATGGGCCATCATGCAGCAGTTTAAATACTTTAGTACATCAGATTATTAGTTACTCAGAGTCCCCATTCCTTTCTTCGAGATACAACATATAAGAATGAGAGAGAAAACAATGATGTTCCATTTTCCTGGCTCCCATTTCACCTTTTACACTGTCAGCTCCTTGGGGTGGGAGCTGCTTTTTGCCACTGTTTACATAGCTGGTGGCCCAGTGGGATTTCAAGCCTCCGTCAGATAAAGTGCAACGGGAAGGCAAATACCATATAATGGAATGTTTGCAAATATTCCTTGTGCTTGTAGGGTTTTACAGGAAATCAATTATTCCTGTTTCTCTGCTAAAATGGGCCTATTCAAGAGCAACCTGCAAAATTAAAGATCCCAACCCTTAATTTCTCACGGCACGTTAGTTCATAGACTTAATGAAAGAAAACTGTTTACATGTTATACTTATACCTACATTAGAATGATTAGATGCCATAAATTATGCAGGACAACATTAATAAGTTTCATTATGCATCAGATTACAATGTCCTCATTCCAGCAGCAGTCTCCGATTAATTACACAGCAATCACTGCAGAGCTGACACTGCGAGAGATGGGGGATTACCCTGAGTGCCCCTTGGTGCAAGAAGTCATTAATATGATGGCACAAGGATTTGGGATAACAAATCACGCTTGGTTAGAAAAGACCTGAACTCCTTAAAGTTTAAACATTGAATGGATTTAATCTTTTATTTAAAAAAGTAAACACAGAGGGGTTATGCCTGAAAATAGTTCCTTGGGTTTTCCTTTATGCCGAGAAATCTGCTTGTGGCGACAAGGTGGGAAAACAACAAGGTGACTTAATAAGATGCATCAGGTAGGTATTAAGTAATTGACTTAAGAAGGTATTCTTCTTCCAGTGCCTCTTCACTGATCACCTTTTTCCTTCTCTCCTTTCATACAATAGAGAAAAGAGCAATGCTTCCTCATGGATAACTTCAAAATCCAGAATCAATAAAAAGTCTTGGATTGGGTTGGTTGTGCATATGTCATCTTTGCTGTCCATGCCATATAGAGCATTCCAGTTATCTTCCAGCTTTTTATGAGTCAGACTTCATGGGGAAGCAAGTGATCAACTTACCTATATGTATATGTACTGTGTATATGGCTCAGTTATAAGTATCTTCAGTTTTATGTTTTTTGGGACCCTGGCTTGTGATATTTGGAGCCATTGAGCCTGTAGAGAGCTAACTCAGCTAGCAGTCTTGCGTTAGGAAAACATATTGATTTAGTCTTGACCCTATGCAAAGTCTCTCCATCTCCAGAGAGAGAGACTGAAAATTTGCAGAACTGACTTCCAGGCCAACACCTCTACTTCCCACCTAAATTCTTTTGGAAGGAAAAATACCACATCAAACTAAAACTAGACACTGAAGATGAAATTACCAGGGAAACAGACATATTTCAGGATGCTGAAAGGCTGCCAAGACATTTACTCCAACACTTTTATTGCTCTGAAGATATTTAAATAACCCCTTAGTGGCCACAAGCTCTGTCTCCTTACATCTCAAAGAGATCATTGCCTTCCCACATCAAGAAGAGACTACGAGTTACTACAAACCCAAAAGAGCCAGAAGAACATGTGGACTCTAATCTTATTCCTTCAGAGCTCTCTGTTCTTCAGGATGTGGTTTATTTAATGCAACTCAACTGCCATCTTAAACTTAACTATCTTTATATACCCCACAATGTCTGAGTTGTCAATGTCATTTACTTTATTTTGCCAGATGTCAAGAAGACTGTTTTAAACATTCATCTGATATTGAGCTCAACAAAATGTATCTCTTTCTTAACAGAAATCTTCTTAAAAGATGGTGTCCCCAGAGTTGTTCTTTTTATTGGGCTGATGTTTCTTTCTTTTTTCTAGATATTCATATTTGTGAGTTTCAAACATCTCAACTGTTTTTAAAAAGCAAAGCTATCTCAATATGCTCGGGGTAGGAATGGACCAGGAA
>JAVCKT010011362.1:0-23081 GCA_032273925.1 Rhynchotus rufescens
CGCATCCCCCCGGGCAGCGGTGACGGGGGCAGAGAGGAAGGGACAGAGGGGGGTCCGCAAGGTACCTGCCCCATGGGGCGCCCCGGTCCGGGGGGCTCCGCTCCCCGTTCCCGGAGGGAGGCAGCAGCTTATCTTGGCAGCCGCAGGACGGGAGCCGCTGTATCCGCATCCTGCACGCAGGCTCCTAGGGCAGCGCCGCCATCCCCATGGCACAGAGCGGTTTGGAGCCCGCCGAGCAGACCCTCTCCCTATTGCACCAGCCGCCGCGGGGAGGGAGGGGGCTCGGCCACCCCGACGCACCCCGGCACCCACGAGCAGACGGGGCAAGCGGGCCCCTTCAGAGGCCACCCCCCATGTTCCGGCCTTCCGAGGGGCTGGCTGAAGATCCAAGGTCACATCCCGAGTGTTTGGGTGCAAGCAGCACCTGCAGCCACGCGTTGGTCCCACCGGAGCGCGCGTACCGACCTTGCCAATGCTGCCGGCGCTCCGCGTTGCTGCAGCAAAGTCCTCCCAAAGGCTCCTGCAAAGCAGAGATGAGGGATCTGTGAGGGCACACAGCGTGTTTGGAAAGGAGCGCTCGGAAAAAGGAGACAGCGGCTGCAACGCTGCAGAGCGGAGCCCTGCCGGCTGCCCCACGGCGAGCGCAGCGGCTGTGGCCCGCGGCCCGGCACACTTGCTGTCTGTCACACCGGGGCAGGGCCGAGCTCTGCAGGGGGGGCATCACGGGCACGAACAGGGGGGCTTCCCAAGCACCAACATCAGGAGTGCCAAATCATCAGAACACCAAAGTTGTGATGGATGTCTGGAAAGGAATCCTCTCTGAGCCTCCTTTGTGCTGACGCATGCAAAGGTGCCTCGGAGTGGTTTTTAAATGAAAATATATTTTTTCACATATTGATTCCTTAGCTCTTTGATTAGATCTTTCATAGCTTTGTTATGAAAAGTCACATCCTCCTCAGCTGCCTCACCTGGCTTCCTGTGAAAGCACGGGACGCTACATGCTAGCACAGCAGCCCCAAAGCACGGGGGAACTAATCAAAACACAGGAATTAGGAGTCCAAAGTCCCCCAAAGTCATGCTATTTATACTTGCTGCCTCAAAGCAGCATTGGCGATGGAGGTTTGTACAACAACGTGCTCTAAAAAACATCCCCCGATGGAGATTTCCCAGCTGATATTTTTTCCAGGGCTTAATTATCTTATAGATGGAAAGTTTGCCCCACTGTCTAGACAAAACTTCTGTGGTTGCAGTTCTTCTCCTGTCCCCTGCTGAAATGCAGACCCATTTATTGTCTTCCTCTGCAGCAACCTATTATGAATTATGTATATATGTATTACATATGAAAAGGTCTAATAAGCATCCCGGAGCCTCCTTCCTCTAGGTTAAACACCACCAGTTCTTTCAGTCTGTCCCCAATGGGGACATGTTTCCCTGACCATTCTGGCTACCACCTCTGCTTCCTGACCCGAGGGATTTCACCTTTCCTAAGACATTGTGCCCACAATTGGGCCCAGGGCTCTTAGGTGAGGCCTAAGCTACCACGAGCAGAAGCAGAGGATGGCATTGGGTTGCATGTGAGACACTCCTGCTGGGACTGACCATTTCACTCTGTCCTTTTCACAGGACAGTGGTGGTGGCACTGACGCATACTCAATTTAGGATGAACATATGGCCATTATAATGACCTATATACATATACATCCGTTATAGGGACCATATGATATATGAGTATATAATGACGTAATGAATATATTGGTCATTATAATGACTACGCCTCTCTGAAAGCAGTGCCTGGCCAGGCTCTCCTGGGACGTCCTTGGGCAGGGCGGATGGCAGTGCCAAGGGCCTTACTCACAGTCCTGGCGCTCCTCCTCCTCCTCCTCCTCCCATCCAGCATCCCGGGCTCGTGCGCAGGCAGGATGAGTCTTGTCCTTCTGCATTCCCGTGGGTGCAGCTTTCCGGGCAAAAGAGAAGGAAAACAAGAGTTAGGCTACCACGTTTCCTCCCCTGGCCAGCTCCACACCCAGGCTCCTGGGACCGAGCAAGGCGACCGAGCCCGTGACTCGCACGCTGCTCCTCTCCCGCGCGACCACGTCAGCGTTCAGCAGAAGGACACATTTAACCAGTAGATGTAGGGCCGATCCTGGCAGCAACGGGCTGGATTTGCACAGCCCGGTGCCCACATCACTGCTTCCTGCCTTACTGCCCAGCTGACAACGGGATGATTCCCGTTATCCAAGGGCAGCCCTGCAGCCTCCGCTCTCCTCACGTGCACCGGGTCTGCTCCCCAGTATGGTTCCTGTGAGCACATTCCCACCAGGATCACGCTCACTGCTCTCATCCTCCACCCTGCAAGGCTAAAACGGAGGAAAATAAGATGCGTTAAGCAACACAGAGGACACGGCCTGAGGTGCCGAAGGGAAAAGTTCACGTGTTCTGCAGCACAACAGATTTTCCTCCTCCTCCCTGTATCTTGATCGTACCCACAGAGGCAGCCAAGCAGGGACATCCTTGCTAGAGAGCAGCCCGTGAACCCAATGGGTCTCACAGCCTCCGCCCGGGCTCTCCAGGTCCTGGTCACCACTGCAGGGGCCACTGTGGTCCACAGGCCACCTAGCAGTGGGGAAGCACAAGCACAGTGGATAACCACAACCCTTCCAAAATCTCTTCCAGTGTCCAAAGCCATCTCACAACCCTGGAAGAGCCTCCGGCCCTACTTGCACCGCAAGCTGTGGACCTACCATAATAAAAGAAGCCAATGGTTCCATGCATATAACCTCAGTTAAGTACAAGACCCTCAGCCTCTGGTGAGTATCCTCACTAAAGAGTTTCCAGTACAGTTGTATGGATATGCACTAAAAAAATACCTACAATGCTGCATGAAAAGTTGACATTATCCTAGGGTCTCTTCTTTCCTTTATATCAAGAAAGGTGGTTTGAAGTTGGTGGTTTATGTCAAGAACGTTTATATCAAATTTATATCAAGAAAGGTGGTCATGCAAGTTTCTTTTCAAAGGGATCAGCTACATGATGTTGTATGAAGCTGGGCTGCACAGGGAGCAGCTCTCGCACCGTCCTTAGCAGGGAAGCAGCAAGGTGTTTCCACCAGGCGTTGTGTTCCACCAAAAGCTAGCAATTTCCCTTGGCTTGTAGACTTCACTTCCCATGTAAGCACCTGCATCTTTAACACCTTTTACAGCTTAAGGTCCTGAGCTGATTTGCAAGCCAATTAATTGCATTTTTAGGTAGCAAAATGCAGAAGCTGAGGGATAGAGATAGAAGCTGAGGGATTTTACACCCCCAGGCATGTAGATCAACCCCAGCTCATGCAAGCAGCCCTGCTGTGGTCACAGAGCTGCCACCCAACACAGCAAAAGGCCATCGAGCAACCCTGAGCCCTTCCTGAGAACCAGTGGGCAAGTGAAGAGCCAAAGTCCCTCACTGGAGACTCAGTTCTATAATTGTCGGGTTTCTCGGGAAAGAGAACCGGGGGAAAATGTGACAAAAACAAAAGAAAAAGAGCAGCACGTCAAGTAACAGACCTTTGGGCACCTGTGGGTTTCATCGGCACCACAGAGGACAGCCAGGTCCTGGCCGGGCACTTGGTGCTCCCTGCCAAGGGATCAGCGGCTTCACTGAGCAGAGTAACTGCAGTTGAGTATCCCGCACGTCTCAGTCTGGTTCCACTGCGGGAAGCTTCTCCATCCGCTCCATCCCCAGGCAGGGACATGGTCAGGCAAGGGTGCGGGGTGCTGGGGAGGCAAACGGGAAAAGGCTGCATCCCTGAACATGCCGGGATGACTCCTGGAGCCCCGGACTCAGCCCAGGGGATAAGCGGGGTTTATACTGCTGAAGGAAAATACATGGGGAATTCTTCCCTGGCTAGGAGAACTTGGGTAAGCCAAGAGTCAGGGCAAATAAAAGTGTCACCAACGGGTAAAGCACACACAGGAATTTCCAGGCGATGATTTATAGCGACTCCAGTGCATTTGGTGGTGTCAGAACCCGAGCACTGTGCTCGAGGTTGCGACATGGCTCTCCCCACGTGCGTCACATCCACCCCACAGGCCCTTTTTGCACTGAAAGCACTTAAGTAATAGCCAAGACACCTCCTGATCGTCCCCACAGCTAGCAGCCCTTAACACCTCCCTGGTCTTTTGAGCAAGGAGGAGGAAACCCCAGTGGCCTGCTCCTCTGGGCACTCAGGGAAGCACCACCTTGCGCAGCAAAAGCCCACGAGAGGAGAGCACTAGTGAACCAGTTCCCTGCAAAAATCACCATTATCGACAGCGGCTTTTCAAGGCTGCCTCCTTTTGGCTGCCCACGTCAAGGCCCTGCTGGTTATCTCGGCGCAATCGCTCCGTGGTGGGAAAAGGGGTATCCAACACGATGAAAGCAGCACACACCTTCCATGCCCTGCTCATTTCTTCCCCCATTTCCCTCCGCAGCTGCTGGAACAAGAACAGCTCCAAGGCTCATTAGCCTTTCGCAAGCCAGGCTGTCTCACCACTATTTTCTGCAACACTGGCCTCAATTGCTTCCACCTTAATTTTTCACACCGCTAATAATAACCCTTCTCCTCCACCATTATTTGGATACATAGGCTCATAGATTTCACAATTACTGGAGCTGTTTTCTTTCAGCCTTATGGTACAGAGCACGGTGTTGTCACCCTGTTTCACATGAACATCCTTGCCCTGTCTTTCCCTGGACAGGCACCCATGGCAAATCATGTGCTCGTTATTCCCGAGCCTCCTCAGCCTCCATCTCCTGCACCTCTCCTTTAGGAGGACACGACTTCTAAATGGGAAGCACCCCGAAAGCTGCTTATATAACACTGGGTGAAGGGGAGGCTGTGAGCTAAGGAAAGATCCCAAGGAAGCCAGATTTACCAGGGATGATTTCTGTGCTACCTACAACAACACAGGAAACAAGTCAGTATTTAGTCAGTGATAGGTAAGAGCAAGAGATAACTTTTCATTTTCTCAGTAGTCAACTGAGCTATACACAAATAACAAGAAAGGAAAAAGTCTTTCTCCACTTCCTATATTCAGTATTAAGTCATTCATCTTCTGCTTTCTCGTCATAACAAATTCAACCCTCGGTCTTAAAGCGCTGGGGAAGTTGAATGTTGTCAAGGGAAAGATGTCCAGTGCCTGTCTTGTCCGGAGGGGATGAACTAGAGCCCTCTTGTCTTGGGAAGAGGGGATCTTCTCTGACAGATTGAAAGTTGAGTTTTTCTCAACCAGCTTTGGATGCGCTGGACAGAGGCCACCTGCAGCCTCTGGCCTCATTGCCCCCACAGCCCACGTGTATTTACCCACCTGAGGGCAGCAGCACGGGGCAGCCGGCCGGGCCCCACGTGGGTGTTTCTACCCACAGCCCCTACGTGAGGGGTTGCGGACGTCAAACACGGGGAGGCTGCAGTTGAGAGGTGCTTGGGGCTCAGAGCAGCTGCTGTTTCTCAGTGAGAGCAGCCTCAGAGACCCACATAGATCTTTCCATCTTCCCCCTGTGTTAGGTAGTGACTCATCCTCTCCAAGCTCCCAGGTTCTTCCTAGTCCCCTGATGCTGCACAAGGGTGAAGGTGATGATGATACGAGCACAGAAGAGCCTGCAGGGGCACACATGGAGAGAAGCAGAGGTGGCAAAGGGAAAGATTCAAGCAAGAGATTTAGCTCTTTGAGGAAATAGGGTCTAAAAGGGAAGATGTATAAAAAGCTGCATTTTTGATTTAATACTTCTAAACAACTAGCAGGAGATCTGCTTAGTAGCTAGCAAGGACAGTAAACAAGTTATAATACCGTGCTAGCTGGATTTTAAGAGTATTGCATTCACAAGTGCAATTAAACTTTGAAAAATAATGGTTTTTTAAGGGAAACAAGAGAGGAACGAAGCTTCAGATGTTTCCACATACGGGACAAACACAGCTGAACTACTCAGGCTCTTCTGGAAGATATAGAAATCCTTCCTATTACAACAGGCTCAGAAACCTAGAACCGAGGCAACGATTGCTGGAACATTCCTCTTTGAACCCAGAGAAGTACAGCGAGAATTGGGGAGAAGCCACAGAAAACAGATGAACAGAGCTGCAAGTCCGGCCAGGAGGGCAGGGTGATATCACACTAGACTGGTACTGAAACCACAGACCGCAGCGACGTGACAAAACAGAGCAGAAATAGGAGCTCCACGGAAGCGATTGCAAAATCCAAGCGCAACAAAAAGCGGAAAACAGCGAGAAGGAGGGCACAGACATAGGGACAAACGCCAGCCCAACCAGCGTCCCACCTGCACAAAGCTCTGCTGAGCTTGCACGAAGCAAAACCATTCTGCAGGAGGGTGAAAAGAGGTTAAGATCTCTCCTGTAGAAAACTAAAGCAGATGCGCTTTGCACAGCTGAGTCAAGCTCAGTAGAGCGGGCCAAGGGAACAACTCAGCCTGGTCAAGAGAGGCTTCTGTACCAGATTGGCTCAAGGGATGGCTGCTTCCTTCAAGGAGATTTCTGCTCTGGACAATGTGGCAACGTGGAGCTGCAGGGAGGAGTGGGAGAAAAGGTCACGACACGCTGAGCACCAACGGGGTCCTTGGGCTGTGTGGCAGGGGAGTGATCCATCTTGGGGCCTGGGTGAAAGGCGGCTCCAGAAAGTAGGGTTGGACACTGAGGGGCCTTCAGTCCCGCTGAAAACCTCCAGGTCAGGGTGTGCTGCCCCAGGCAGGGATCCCTCTGCTCAGGCTTCACCTTTGGGACCCCAGCCACCCACCCCACGAGCACCAGGAAACACCCTGCCGGGGCCTAGGCCTAACGGGAAGGAACAGCTAAAGCTGAGAACTACCAGAGCCCAACAGACCTGGTGTGTTTTCGACCAACCAAAAAGATAGAGCCCATTTCCCGTATCCAGGCCCAGAGAAACTGTATTTCCTCATACCTAACAGAAATCTCATCGTTAGGGAAGGGGCAGGCACCAGACCCTTTCCCACACTGGAGGCTCCAGCTGTTGCAAGGCAGCAAATCCCAACTCACACATTGACCTGGGCAGCTTGGGACCTCCCCTCTAAGGCTGAGGAGATGCTCCGAGGTAGACAGGCTGCAGCTGAGACACCTTCTCCACACACTCCTCTACTCCCTGTTTTCACTAGTGTTTTCTAACCCTCCTGGCAATTAAATCTCATCATACACCTCCAACACCAACAGCAGAAAAAGTCCTTCTAATATTTCTGGGATCATGTACTGCTTCAGATAGAGAGAAAGTAAAAAAACTTTGACTATGCAGAAGATGAAAAATAAAGCAAACATGAGATGATGGTGTAGGATATGGCAAGGAGAACGATGGACACGTTTGGAGAAGCTGTGTGAAGCGGAATAGAGAAGGGAGAAGATTTCTTGTGGGTGAAGAAACAGTCAGTTGTGCTTTGAAAGGGATGCAAGAAGTGTCCCTGAAGGCAACAGAGCCACCCTAGGGACCCACATGTATTGTATGCCTGAAATGTGAGTGGTCTACTGAATATAAATATATCCAAATAAATATATCCAAAATAAGCATATATACAAAAATAAGCGTAAAACATGACAAAGACCTGAAGTCAACTGTTTTCTGAGGTATTAAAAAAGGCACCCTGCACTAAGAGGAGGGTAGGAAATGAACAACACCCCAGAGCAGAGGGAAAGGGAGGGCGAGAGATGACAGAGCCGCTAAGCACTAAAGCGTCCTGACTATCTCCCATAAACACATGTTGACATTTGCAGGCTCATTGCAAACCATAACAGCAAAGCTGTAAGTAATTATTTATGGCTCAGTCTAATGAAAATATTTGCAGAGACAAAGCCCAATGAAAACAAGCAACCGAGCTGTAGTCTGAGGCCGGATTCCTCTACGATTGTACAAAAAGACTCTCTTTTTCTACTCCTTTTTCTACACCAAAATGCTCCCCATGTCAACGAATGCACCAGCAGTGTGCTTCACCGGCAGGATCTTATGGATCCTGCAAACATACAGCAAGCAAACAAAGAAAAGCAATTGAGGGAATTCTTGGTGAAATGGATACGTGTAGCTATATCGTGCAGAAACAACCGAGATGCTTTCTTTTTCTTTGTGTTTTTCTCCAGGCTCTGCAGAGGGTGTTATGTGAGAAGAGGCAGCAGGGAGCGGGCACTGCCTCGCCACAGCAGCAACAAGGAATAATCTCTACTAAAGACGCCAGCCTCCTGGGGATATAAGTGTAAAAGGAGCTGAATATACACAGTTGAGCCTAATGCCCAGGAAGCAACTGCGAGGTGGAGCTCACAGCGCTCATGTGCTCCCCGAGCCCCATGTCCTTCACACTTACCCTGCTTAAAGAAAACTGGATCCACACCTGCAGCCAGGTTAAAACCACTGCTTAGGAGCCTCCACTGGCCAGCAGTGGCCTCAGGAATGACCTCGAGGGCTCCTTGCTGGGTGCAGCTATGAAAGGTGCAGAGCATGGGGTGACCTGCGCGTGTAGCCCCGAGGGACACCCACTTCTGCCCAGCACGTAGCAGCAGAGCTGGCCTGTCACCACGGGTCTCTGCAAACACAAGGCACGAGGTCAGGGTTTTGCACGGGCATTTGTGGAAGCTTTTTAAAACACGAGGATGTGCAGCAGCAGGAAGCACGTGGGAGTCTCACTTTGCAGACATCCAGAGCTGTAATCTACCTAAATGCCTTCAGCAAAAGCTGGCCAGTGTTTCTGCAGCCACACAGGTCTGCTCTGCTCTGCCAGGCCCCATCCTTCATCTCGCACCTCAGCAGATGCTGTGCAAGATGCTGCAACACGGGCGAGAACAAACCCAGCTTGGGGACCTGCTCCGGGACCTGCCTCCTGCACTGCGAGGTGAAGACGGTTTCCCAAGCTGGAAAAATAAATAAAAAAGAATTAGTAGCTCCAAGCGAGCTACTATGGCGTTTCAAAGGAAAGGGAGGCAAAGCACACAGCAGAGGCAAAGTAATTTGATTCCAGAAAAGAACAATTTCCTGCTAAAACCAGTCACAAGGAGGTTGTGGCTGCTCTCATCAGAAGAGCAAGCACTTACCATGTCTTTAATTATTCATTTTCATAAGCCTTGCAGAAGGCTTTGCTCCGCAAAACCATAAATACATTCTATTAGATATAAATAAATACCCTTTGAAACATCATCCGTGCGTCATCCTGGGCGATGGCTCCCGGAGCGCTGTGTTGCACCCTGACGTGCCCAAGGAAACAAATCCTGTGGTAGTCACCTTGGGTCAGATTTCCAGTTTCTAGGTGAAACATGCATTATTCATACTCCACAACAATATTTCACTTTCTGCAGAATTTAAGCTACACAGTGATTTTAACTAATCACGTCCATGCTTCCAAGCGATATGATTTTGTAAATGATGGGGGAAATACAGAAGCTGCTCTCCCTTGGGGCCCTAGTTGGGTTTCAGAGGAGAGGTTATTGGTTTGGGGACAATGTTGTAAAGGAGGCCAGGAGCGGAGGGGCACAGGGAAGGGATCTCAGAGGTGACCGCAGCAGCTCCGCACGCCCACCAGAGCCCAACACTTGCAGTGTCTGGGACTGGGACCGATTCCTCCTAAGTTTCCATTTCCACATTGATGAGTACTGGAGCTGGCCCCAGTTCTCTCCTCATACTTTACAGAGTGGGCAACGCATCCCCTCCCCTTTCCGGGCACCAAGGGCATCCGTGGGTGCGTGCTGCTCTTCCCAGCCGGTGTAGCCCAGGCCATGGCCCCACAGTGGGCAGCAGATCCAAACCAGCCCCTACCTGCTCCTCTGCCTTGGCATTGACTTGCCTGCTCCCGTTGCCTCCTGATGCTTGGGACACCACTGGGATTGGGATTAGAGCCTCTCATCTCCAGCTGCTCTGGGAAGCACCGTTAGCTCCATCTAATGTCAGCAGCGTGCAAGCTCAGGCGACTCGCCCTTCCCATGAGTTGGAAATTCATGTAGACAAAGAAAACAGAGAACCAAGAAGTTGTTCTCCGTATTTGAATTATTCAGCTGTGCTGTCTTAATAAGGCACATGCTTTGTGAACACGCTCTTTAAGGGTGCAAAAAGGAGTCTGTAGGGCTCTCGGGGACTGTTTCACCAGGGAACAGCCCAAGGCACCCAGCCAGGATCCCGATGGGCAGCAGAACCGCCCCAGGTCCCAGGGACAGCCACTGGTGACACCCAAACCACAGCAACAAGGGCCCTGGGACCAGCTCTAGTGCTGAGAGAGGCAGCTCCGAGTCACTTTTGCAGTCCTGCAGCTTCCGAACACACACGTCTATGGGCTGTTCTGCACAAGAACGCCGGCGTGCAGGGATCCCTTACTGGGAGCCAGGAGAAATCCCCCGGGCTCAAGGAAGCTCCTCCGTGTGCGCCGGGTAGCCCAAGTCGCCACTGCTGCAGCTGGCACAAGCTTTGCTGCCTCTTTCAGGGGAAAGTGAGCCCGGGCTGAGAAATCAGTAGCTCAGCTCAAAAACCCAGCAGCAGTTTCGGACATGCTGGTGAGTGCAGAGCTTGCAGGAGCACCGAGGAAAGGGCGCCCTGCGCCTGCACACGCAGCGTCCAGTGTCGGGAGTGCAGGGACACAGAGGGATACAGGACCCCGGAGCTGCCTTTCGCCTGCAGAGGTTTTGCTCTCGTCTTTGCTAAATTGCCAATTGCAGCTCTGGATTCCTCCAGGCTCGGCCAGCAATGCTGTCCCCCTGCAAGGGGAGGCTCCGGGGTCGGAGCTGCCCGGCACCGCCGTGCAGGAACAGCACCTCAACCAGCAGCGCTCAGAGCCGCAGTCCCCGTTTTGTCTCGTTTCTACAGCTCAGGATAACGTCCTGCTTATTTCTGCTGACGGGGAAAACTCCCACCCATCTCCACACTGGCAGGAGGCCCAGGAGAGAGGTCAAGGTCAGGCTCACAGGAGGCTCCTGGCTCCGCGAGGCCCTGGCAGTGCTTCCCACGGTGCCAGGCAGGAATCATCATGGGAGTCAATGCGGAAAAGGCAGCCGGCCCCGGGCCAGCAGCCTCCAGCCGGTGACGGCTTCGCCACCCTCGTCACCATGGTGGTTTCCTAAGGACTGCCCCCAAACACCTCTCTGCGCCCAGAACGGGGCCTGCTGAACATGTCGTGTCCAGCTTCCTTGTACCAGGAGCCTGACAAGACACCAAATCCTGCATTTTGGTGCTCCAGCCAAGAGCTGGCACAGGATGCAGCCCGACCGCCGTGCCCACACCCGGGGAGAGGGAGCTGAACAGCTCAGCTCCGCTTAAAAACAAAAATAAGGGTGGGAAGGTAGGGGATCCCACTGCTTTTCACAAGGCAGTTGTTTTACTGTGGATCCAGCTGGATTCCTGTCAAATTTTACCAAGCTTTCAGGAGGGGTGAGTGTTTTAAGCCTCAACATTGCCTGGAAAAATCATTGCCAAGAGGTGGGACAGGAAGAAGAAAGAAAATGCAGCAAATTCTCCAAAAACAGGACCAACAGCTCGACCAAGCCAGGGGAGGAAGGAGGAGCCATCGAACAGCTTCTCCCTGCCTTGCATTTCCCCTCCTCACTTTGCAACTCGCCCTGGACTCGAGCTGTGCATCAAGGTTATTAGCTCTGCATTTACCCAAACATCCTTTAATGCTTTCTGGACAGCCAGGTCTTAACGAGAACTCGGTCATTTGGGACACTGCCTGCTTAACATTCCCTTGGATGATTCTTTCCCATTCCTGCCAACAGCAGCTCCTTTCCTAGTGCTGTGTTGGGAACCAGGGTGGGCAGGAACACGTTGGTCTGGAAACTCCCTGTGTCCTTCCCTGCACGGAGTAACTGCTCTCATCCAATTTCAAGGCGGGAGGTTAGTTTAGGTTATATCTAGCTAACTGACCTGTGCTGGAAGGATCAGAGAGAAAAGCCTCATGTCTTTTAAGTTGAGCATCCCGCAGCTTCCAGTTGGGAAAGTAAGATGCACAGGAAAAAAGAAAAAAAAGAGAAAAAAGAAAAAAAGGTATTTTGTTTTGTCCTAAAGCCAGAAATTGTGGTAGGTGGGAAACCACCCGTAGGGCTAAAGCTGGTCTCAAGGTTTAGGGCAGCACCCTCATGTGCCAGGCTTTGGAGCTGCTTCCCCTGCAGCTCTGCCCCTTTCCGCGGCAATTCCCTTCTTTGGTGCAGGCTCCTCTGCTGCCTTTTAAAAGGGAAGCTAAAGCATCTCACACAATAACTCATGTCCTGACACACGGGGAAAAAACGCCTTCAAACGCCTCGGTGTGGCCCGCAGACACCCTCTTTCTGTGGGCTCCTCACCGGCTCCCACGGCTTGCCGGGCACGGAGGGGTTTGTGGTTTCCCGGGCACAGAGAGGGTCCAGCCCTTGACAGCTTCAGCTTTCAAATATAGTCTGTCCTGACAGCCCGTTTGTGCCTGGCTTCCTCTGGATACCCAAATCACATCTTTTTTCCCCTTTAAGGATATCTCTCCAGCTCTCGCTCCGCAACTGGATTTTACATAAGTGGCCCTAAACTAAGTGAGGGCCAGGAAAAATTAATGGGATTTGCGCAAGAGCAAATGGAAAACACGGTCTCTTAGCTGACAGCTCCTCGCGCCCTTAGGGACAGCGGGGCAGGAGCAGGACTTCACTTCCAAGGAGCTGCAGCAAGCCAGCCAGGACTCAGAACAGCTGGTAAGCAGGATTTCTTTTCCCCCTTAAGTCCTCTTCTCGCTTCTTTTGAGCCGAATCATGCAGACTTTTCTATGCGCAGGGAGTTTCCTTTATTAGAGCTACTCTGAGAACAGCCAGAACTATTTTAAAACGAGAGCAGCCGATCGCACTTAGGTTGGTACTCCTTTTTGCTTAGAGATCGAGACATCTAAACCATAAGTGCTCAGGAGCAACAAGGGGAAAAATGTGGCTTTTCCCATAAATAGTACAGTGCTACCTTTGGATTCGCATCCTTCACAGCAGAATCCCAGGACGACTGGTTTGGGTCCAGATCTCACCAGATTATATCTGCTTACAGGCAGAATCCCAAGCTCCAAAATCCAGTTCCGGTTGCGAGCCCCATGGAGTAAGTTCCCACCGCAGCTCCCACAGAAGGCATCTGTGTTACACAGAAGTAATTACAAAAAGAAAATAAAAGAGAGATCAATACTGGAATAGGAAAATGCAGTTAGGTTCTTTTTTTAAATGCACTTTATGAAAAGAGCTCTCATATATATGTACATAATTAGAGGGCTAGATGAAATTCTAATTTTGAATCACAGTCCAAGTCACCATAAAGCACTTGTTAACAGTATTGCTGTTATAGATAATATATGATAATATATCCACTAATCAACAAATAAACCTTATATAATGCATATGAGCTTTTATTCCCTTGCTATCTTCTAATATTAACTGAGATGCACTAAAAGGTCTTTGTTTAACTCTTAATTGTCTGAAAAGGCATTCTAACATAGCCACATCTGCAGATCATTTATGTTACATTAATGAGCATGAGACTAAAGTATGAAAAGAACGGGTTAAGCTTTGGTAACGGGGTGTTCTAGCTATGGCCGCATTGAACTCAGCCTGAGCAAACACGGCTCAAAACTCTTCTCGCATGAGACGCACTCACACCAGAGAGCTGAGTTTCTCAGGCCTGCAGACCGCTTCGGACCAGGGGTTACTCCACATATGTGTCCCCCTTGAGTCACTCACCCCCTCGGTGTGCCCAGGGCAAGGGCTGGTGCTCCGTTGCCACCGACCCACACAGCTTCTGGACTTCAAGGAAGGTCTCCATGTGTCCCGCAGCACGCCCGGCTCCCAGGGTCTGAAACTTTGAAAACATTCCGGTTCTAGCTCAAGAAATGCCATTTTTGGCTTTTTTTTTATTTAATGCTATCGTGCTTTTGCAGCACAGTCATAGAGGTACTTCCTCCTTGAAAATAACTTATAGGATTTTTACACCCAAGACACTCATGCACACCAGTGCAGAAGGCTCTGCAGAGCCTTGCTCCAAGGGGACAAGGACCCACCTGTGGAGCTGGAAAAGGGCATCCAGGTCCGTGGTCACTGTGGCACTGTTGCATGGCCTCTTGGCTACCCCCCTGTGCGGCTTTATTCCCTCTCTCCAGGTGCAGAAGCCGCTGTGGGAGCCGCGATGGGGCCCGCCGGCCGCTGCCTCCTGTGCGGGCTGCTGCTGGTGGCCCTCGGAGACACGGGGACCGCCGTGGAGGACCCGCAGCCCGATCCCAAGGCGCCGTGTGCCAACTGGATGGGGGGAGCGCCCGGCTACCCTGGCCACAACGGGCTCCCCGGGCGCGATGGGAAGGACGGCCGCGACGGGGAGAAGGGCGAGAAGGGCGAGCAAGGTGGGTGAGACGCGCCGGGGGCAGAACCACAGTCCCAGGCACGTGGGCTGCTCATGGCACCTTCACTTGGTCCTCGGCTCATTCATTGAGCTTTTTGTGGGGACACTGAGGTCACCTGGCCTTTCCTTAGCAGCACTCCCGCACGCAGGCGACGCGGCCGCGCGCCCTCCCAGCACAAACCGCCCCGTCAACCCCGACTCTGTCCCCTAGGTGAGAAAGGCGCCAAGGGCGACGGCGGCCAAATCGGAAGCCAAGGAGCTGAAGGCCCAAGAGGCTTCCCAGGAACCCCGGGGATCATGGGGATGAAAGGAGAGAAGGGGGAAGGCGCCTTCATCCACCGCTCCGCCTTCAGCGTGGGGCTGACGGGCCGAGTCCCCCACCCCAACGTGCCCATCCTGTTCAGCAAGGTCTTCTACAACGAGCAGCAGCACTACGACGTGACCACGGGCAAGTTCCGCTGCAGCGTCCCTGGCATGTACTACTTCGCCTACCACCTCACGGTGTACATGTCGGACGCCAAGATCAGCCTGTACAAGCAGGACCGCGCCGTGCTCTTCACCTACGACCAGTTCCAGCCCAACAACGTGGACCAAGCGAGCGGCTCCGTGCTGCTCCACCTCAACGCCGGCGAGGAGGTCTGGCTCCAGGTCTACGGGGAAGGGGCAAACAACGGCGTCTACGCTGACAACATCAACGATTCCACCTTCATGGGATTCCTCCTCTACCCAGACCTGGATGTCCATTAAAGCCGGAGGTTGCATGCGGGACAGGACACGGTGGTTTAGCCCCAGAACTGAGTTCGAGGGCACCATAGCTGTACTCTGCTTCTTGGAAAACTGCCTCTGGTGGGTGCTACAACTGCCCAGGGTGGAATCCTATTCCTGGGAAATCAATGAGGTGAAACAAATGACTTCAAGAGCTCCCTCAAACCCCTGCTCTTGTTCTCCCTGAAAAAACTGGGCACAGAGTTAAACACCCTTCCTAGCAATCATGAAACAGTAACGCCTGAGACAGGCTGTTTTTTAGCAAAATTTCAAACTGTAAAACAGTTACATTTAAATACAGAATTTAGAACAACCACTTAAAAAATAATTCAGAATATTACCACATAATTCAACCAACATTTTACAATTTGAGCAGAACAAGGAGAATGCTATTCAAGAAACCTGTATCTGCTCTCACCTTCCACTGGCAGTAGATGGTTTACTCCTGCCTTTGAATATTGACCCTCACTATTTTATTAGGGCCTTTGACTTCCACCCATGGTCTGTTGTTGCCCTTCAGCCAGACTTCTACATGTATTCAGATACCTTGTCATTGATTTTAATGCTTTGTTTTTCCTTTCATGTTTATCCTCCCACATTATCTTCAATTTAGCCTATGTACTCAGGGCAGGGATTTTCTCCTTTTACTTGTCTGGAAAGCCTTACGAGCATCCAGGAGGCTACGTAACACCGGGAACCCTCTGACCATGTGGCTTGGGGCCTCCTGAAGGGGTGACAGATGTGGTGGTCTCAGGGGTGGCAGCACATGGAGAGGAGAGCGACTCCCCCACAAACATCTTACCTGGCCCAGGAGCTGAAGGCCCCTTGAAGGTCTCCTGGACAGAGACAACATGAGGGTGGATGTCTCCTTCCCAAATGGTTGTCCTGGAAGTGACACCATCTCCTTCAGCCCTGAGGCTTTGGCATGGATAGGGAGATCCTATCCAGTCATAAGCAGCAGCAGCGGCGGCCTGGCCACAATCTCCTCACCAAGGAGGTTTGTCAAATTGCAGCTAAAAGCCTTGATAACTTCTTAGATACATTCAGAGAAGACTCCTGTTAAGCTTCTGACCAAGCTCACACACAGCAAAGCTGATGTATTATTACAAACACAAAACAGTATTAAGAACTTCAATGAAAATACTTCCCATCACAGCACTTTCTACACTCGGGTGAATGACTGCACTACAAATAACAATAAAAAAACTCTCTCAGTAAGAGGTCCTAGCGTTTCCATATGTGGCATTGGGAAGGGTTTAGGGAAAGGGATATTTTTCTAGCCTTACCTGGTAGTTCATCAGAACAGGGGAAAAAAAGCAGGAAAACTGCCTGGGGAAACCATTAACTGGCAGAAGAACTGAAATATTCCTGGAGGAATGTGTGAGGTTTGGCCCACTGTGGCCAAGTGCATGATACAAGGTATTTGCGAGAAAGCTTTACCTTCTGGCACTGGCCAGAAGGGTTTTCCACATCCAGTTTCACCTGGAACCTCCTTCCTGATGGTCCCCCAGCCAGCCATATGCTGGAGCAGCTAAAGCATCTTGATGCACTTCCCCAGATGCAGCAATACACAAGATGGTCCAGCATTAGTTGTGCAAACAGCTCTCCAAATTCACCCGCATCCTCAGGCTACAGAAAGACTAAACCCAGAGTCCTCATCCACATAAATGTCCTCTTAACTGCTCCAGATTTACAGTGCACATGAATAACTCAGCTTCTTGTGCTAGATAATTAAATTATAATTTAAGATGAAACCTCTCCCTAGCAGGGAGTGCTGTCCATGGCTTTGCTATCCCTCCACCTTAGACTGTAACTGCCTCCTCCTTCAAGGAGATGAGCTTTGGTTTCCAAACACTTCACTCAAAACTCTTTAAGTCTGAATTCAGCCTGACACAGGCTAATCCATAAACAAAAGGCAATTTAAAGACATGCCAATTGCTGGAGCAAATGCCATAAGAGGCTTAAAGCTAAAGGAGCAATTTAGAGCTTTTGCCATGTGCATTTTTTTTCCCCCCCCAGATATATTCAGTTGGATTTTCTGGAGGCAAGGAAATGACTAAAGCACTAGGAGACATTCAGAATAAACACCAGAAAAGCAGTAAAGACTGGTTTCTAAAGCAGCAGCTGAAATGGTATTTGTCCTTCCCTGCCAAGGCACAGCAGGAGCGTACACGCTTGCAGCTCTATGCCCTGCACTAGAATGAGACACATGCGTTCATCCGATGGTGCGTATCTGTGTGCTTAAAGCTAGGGGAAGGAGCAGGATTTCTCGCTCACGCTGTCCAACAGCCCCATCATCTGTACGATCCGTATCAGTACAGCTCCCACACTCACCAACACCATCTCCCCCTTCAAGTTACAGTCACTGGCCTGTCACGAGCACAGCACATGGTAGAAACTCAGGGACTGAGTCTGCACCGTCCCTTGGACCAGCCCCCAAATCCCAGAGCATCGCTCACATTCCCCATCATCACCCTACCCCAAACAGCCAGAATTCACCCCATCTGGGATACTTGCAGATGCCACCAGGTGCTGCAGCAGATGATCCACTGGCTGAGAGAGGCCTGGGGTCACCAGTGTTCCCAGTTGGCCTCCCAGCTGCCACGACAGCAGGATGGCCAGGGCTGCACATAGGGACTGCAACGTTGCCCTTGGGACTGCACATCCTTGTTTCCAAGCCTGGCTCTGGGTTCTCAGTTCAGCCCTGTCCTGGTTCCAGCTGTGAGCGGGCTCCGAGGCTCTGTATCCACAAATAGTCCTAACAATGTCATAGGAATGACAGCAATATATTTAAGATGCCTGCTCTATTTATATACGCACACTATCACGGATAGAAGGCAATGAAGCCCCAAAAGAATGCCAATACTCATACATACAATGTTTTATCTATATCTTTAAGGATCTAACCTCTTTATCCCCCTGCAGTTGGCTTTTCCAAACCCTTTTACAGCCTCAAACGCAGGGCCAGCCCTTTGAGGACCACCTGGGTGGAAGCACCAACCAAGCCCAACACTGCCTGCCAACAACTGATTAAAATAGAACTAAGGCACCAAGAATGACATTAACAGACAGTTTGGGCTCCTTTCCATCTGCTCCCTGACAATTTTAAATGCCTTAAAAAAATCCTACAATAGATGCCTAGCAGAAAGTTACGTCTCCCATTTTGCCATTCTAGCTGTAGTAGGTCCAAATGGCTGCTTTTGTCTTTGAAATTAGGGTATTGCTAGAGGAACACAACTAAGACTGCTGGAGGTTAATGCTGCCAGCAGCTCCTATTAGATCACAAATAATAGGACTAAGACACCAAGAATGACATCTTATTTGTCACTGGTAATGAGGGCAGGCTATAAAAAGAGCACTTGGATTCTTTGGAAGTTTGACCCTTTCCTGCCTACCTCGCTGCTTGGACACAAGCACCTGCAAAGCTCTAAACTAGCTCTGTCCATGAAGGGAAGGACCCCCCAACATCAGCGAGAAGCAGCAGGATTAGAAAGTTCATTGGAAACACCTACCAATAAAATATTCCTGTTTGGAAACACCTACCAATAAAATATTCAAGTCACTGCACTGGTAGGTAGTGGGAAGATGATGTTTATGGTTGGCATGAAAAAGGACAGCCTGGCTAGGAGGCCCTCCTTCCAGCAGGGAAACCAGCTGGGAAACATCCGTGCCCCTTTCAGACAATTACAAGCGTTTTGTAATTGTGTCCCAGCCCCATGTAATCACTCCCACCAGTAATTACTAGGAATACAAACAGGGGCAGCACTGAACTGTAACAGCTACAAAAAGGGAGACACGAATCTTTTTGCTAAGTCTGTATCGTATTTACTTGCAGAATGTAAATTCACTAGAGGCAGGAAAGACGACACAGCAATTAGAGCAAAGTCCTACATCAGTCACTGTACTCACCTGCCATCAAACTTGTTTATTCCTTGAGTACCTCAGAGGGAATCAAGGCTGGGTTCACCCCAACTAGCAGCCAGAATGTCATATTTCCTATGGCATGTGCCTGGGTTAGGTGCAGGAATATGATGAAGAGATCCTCTGATAACTGCAGAGATGGCAAGTCAGAAAACGTCCTCTTCAGTTCATCCCTTTGCTCACGCCAGGATTCCACTTCTCCATAATGCAGCTGCTTTTCCAGGACTTAAGACGCTTTTTCTTACGCACATGACAGGGCTGCAGGCTTTACTTGTTAATCTTCCACCATTCCAGCAGGGAAAAAAGATTTATTCCCAGTGCAAAGCAAGCATTCAACACCACCAACCCACCACCTGATAGTTCATGTGTGGGGGACCAGACAACTCCCTTCCCAAAGGCAATCTGTGGGATCCTTCCCATAGAAGGATCCCAGAAAGGGGAAGGAAAAGAGGTATGAACCAAAACACACCAGTTCTTAGGTCATCCCAGTGAATCTGTCATCATGAAGCAAGTGAAAGTAGACATTTTCAGCCCACAGAATCTGTACTAGAATGATGCAGAAATCATTTCCAAGCAGTATGAGGCACCACAACTGCAAGCTAGCTAGTGTGATCACCGTTAAAATTACAGATAACTGAAAATCTGATGCATGCAAATTGAAATTTTCTTAAACAATAAAAATATATTTAAAAGTAGCTCCTATTTGTCAATTTAAAAAGCTTTAGAAGGCCCTGTCTTACTGCTCATGCACTTTGAAGTCCCTGTACTACCATGAAAAGAGTACAAATTTGAATTATGCTTCTGACTTTGCTGCTTAGCAAAGAGAGACATTTGAGAGAACAAGAAAGACAGTCTGAAAAAATAAGTGGTAGGAGTAACATGGAAGCACATCCCTGTCCTCAAACCCATGCCTACAGTCAGGGATTTCAAGCTGTGTTTGCTCATGCCTTGCAGAAGAGTCCTAACCCTGGGCTCTTGCTGGCATCTCTGTGCTGGTAGGTGAGGGAACTTGCAAATAACTTTCCTGCCACCCAGGACAGTTGTTTTCATGTGTGGAACAGCACATTTAGAGGAGAAAGATGACTGCCAGCTCCCCAACATCCCAAAGAATGTCAGCTTATTCAAAGAGCTCTGCTTATTCCTCTCAAAACAATTCCTTCTTTACTGAAAAAAACATCACCTACTACTTATTCAACTATAACACTGAAAAGAAGACTTTTTCTCTTCCCACCTTAGACGTTTACTAAAAAAGCCCCAAGCAAAGGAACCCAAGAAAACCCAGTACTGAACTAAGCCTGAGCTCCTCTGTTCTTCTCAGATCATATGGAAACACAGGAGCTCTGGATTCTCCTGCCAAGTAGCAATACACAAATATTATGTATACACTAAGGCCAGTTTTCTTTAACCACGTAAATCTCAAAGAAAATTGACTCTCTTAAGAAAATTTCAGCTGAAAATGGACTACACATTCTTAAGCATTTATTGTAACACTTACCAGTCCCCTGCCAAAGGGGAATCAGCTCTGTGAGACTACCAAAGGGAAAGGGCTGCCACCAAGTGCATCACAGCCATTTCTCTTCCCCTTTATGCTGCACAACCAGCCGTGCCCATTCTGAAGCATTTTAGCATTTAGGATCTTGTGCTGCCAAAGCTCAGGATGCTGCAAGCTGTGCCACACAAAGCAACGGGACAACTCATGGCATTTAACTCATTACTTGAATAAATGTTTTCAGTTTAGATACACTGAGTGCCTAACAGCTTATAAAATAACACACATTAGGTTAAACAAATGTTCAGTGATGTTAAGTCAGATTCTTTCTTCCACTCAAACACCTTTATGGGTTTTGACAATCTCCACTACAGCTGCAGCAAAAAAAAGCTCAATAAGTGAAATGGTTAAGGCTGACAAATGCCCTTTACTTTTATTAGAGATTCTGACACCTTGCAATTATTTCCTGACAAGGGGCTAATTGCCTGCAGACTAACTAGCCTGAAAGACTTGACTAATGATCATTTAGAAGCAACTCAACACTCAAGGGCAGTCTGTTCTTCAGATCGACCACTTCATTTTAACCCTGCTCCCCCAAAGTACCCAAATCACAATTCCTAATGAAAATTCTTAGAAATGAACAATCTTTTTTTTTTAAAGAATATACCCCCCCCAGCACACATACACATTCTCAGTGCAAAGCAGAGTGTTTTAGTGCACAAGGGGAGTGGCAACCCCAAAGCAGGGCTGCTCACAGCACTCCCTGCACACGCTCTCCCCACTTGCCTTGTGGTGCTGCACCCAGAACCTCGGCCAGCCCTTGGCGCCCACTGCTCCTCTCTTCTGGATAACAGCCACATTGATTTTGCTTCATGCAAACAGGGGGAAAAAAAAGAAGTCCCTGCAGTGGTATCAGTGCACATTGAGACAGCTTGTGATTTAAGCAGCATTCTTAAGGGATCTCACTAACCCCAAACTTTATCACCCAGTACAGAGCAAGTTCTGTCCCAAAGATGTCAGAGCAGCCACTTCCCAAGGGTCAGCAGTTACTTCTCACACTGTTTTCAGCTCAAGAGATGAAGACTTTGGAGGCAGAGGGAACAAAGCAGTAGGGAATTACCATATACTCGATTCCAAATACAATGTCACTGTCTGCTGTCTGAGGAAAGAAACCTAAACTGACTTTGTAGAACAAAGAGATGAATAAATTTCAAGAATTAAGCTAGATGTTTAAACCCAAGGATTTCAATGGTACAGAGCAGTACCATTTTTTCTTTTCCTTAAAATATCATGATAAAATTGCTACTTTTTATCTGTGCCTTCCAGATTAAAGCTGGAGTATCTACAGTAGCTGAATATCTCACTTGGAACCAGAGAAAGGCACCAAGGAGCCCATTCAGAAAGAGCAGCCTCCAAATCCCAGATAATCCTGTACTGTGGAAGGAACACAGCTTTTCTAAGCAGTAATGTGTCCTGCCAAATATTTGTGTATCTGAACCAACCACTCAAAAAGTGGTTGGTTATTTCACAAAAATAAGTCCTGTACAAAAGTTTGGAATGTGGCTATTTCTACTACTTTCAAAGTACACCCCAGAAGGACATGTTGTCAAAATTTTATTAAATCAGCACATCAGCAAATAAATTTTAAAAGAAACAACAAACCTACACAGCGTGGCACTCCACAATTCCTGTTGTAGTTATCTTTAGCCATCTGGGTTTCACAATCCAGAGAAGCTTACGTTGCCCCTCACCACCCGCCTTGCCCCGCAGTGGATTTTCTGTTTTGGGTATTTTAATAAATAACGGTCACCACGTGTGATCCTAGGGCAGAATTCCACATCTCAGCACTGCAGGGCTGGAAGATGAAGTTCACTGGATGTCATCATCATCAAAGAGATCTTCAAAATCTAGTCAGAAAAATAACATAAATTAAACTGTCCTTAAGACTAAAACATTTCACATGCACACACCTCATAGACACTCCACACAAGCAGAACTACCACAAATCAGTTAAACGGGCAGCTTCGCTCGTACCATACAGGCTTTGTAATTAGATTAGTGAAAGCAAGGAGAAGTTTCAGCAATAGTTTGCTTTTCAACAGGTGCCATTAGTTCCCCCATTCAGAAGAGGCAAAACCCCAGCTCCTTGTGAAACCCCAGCTCACTAGCAGCCCATGCAACGGGGCAACGCCAGGAAAACCACCCCCTCCCATTTCCAGCAGAATTCCCACAGTTTAAGCGCGGGCTCCCGCATACGCCGCCTCCTCGCGGCACGAGGCCGGCGGCAGCCGCGGCCGCTCCGGGCAGACGCAGGGGGCCTGCGCGGGGAAGGGGCCGGCTCGGGGCGCCGCGGCCCGCGCTCACCGTTGAAGAAGTCCGCGTGCACCGCCTTCTCGTTGGCCGCCAGGTCCATGAGCAGCCCCGTGCTGCCGCCTGCCTGCAGAGGCACGCGCTGAGGCCCCGCGCGCCGCGGCGGCCCCCGCCGCGCCCCGCGCCCCGCCTCGCACCTCGTCCAGGTCCACGTAGGGCCCGGCGCCCTCGGGGAACATCTCGTCCACGGCCGGCTTCATGGCGGCGCCTCCTCCTCC
>JAVCKT010011364.1:0-10681 GCA_032273925.1 Rhynchotus rufescens
CGGTTTATGACTAAGGGTTCTTGTGCACAGCTACAAAGTAAAGTTAAAGAAAGAGAGCGCGCTATGTTCACTTACCACAAATCTGTCGTGGAAAGCGGGTCTCTCAACCTCGAGGAGTAACCTTGAGAGGCATCCCTGCTCAAGGGGAGATCCTGCTGTGCAGACCGCAGCCATGTTAGGAGAGCTCAAAGGGCTCTCGGGCTGTCCGCATATTTATAGGATAAGATGATTGACTTACAGTCATTCTTTCATTTCAGAGGCCCATTGGCTAGTGCACTAGCCTTACCTCCGCTTTCGGATGCAGCCTTCAGGAATGTTATGTTGAGTCTAAGAAGTGGCAGAAGAAATCAGGATGGTGGCGCCTACCAGGATTAGATAAATTGCTGGTGGTTAGCAACTGAACAGGGCTACATGTAAGGTACAGGCCAGGTTGAGCTTGGGAAGGAGCGTATCCGTCACACCAGTATAAGAGGGATGTGGAGCTCCTAGAGAGGGTCCATCAAGGAGCAACCAAGATGATTAAGGGACTGGAGGATCTCTCATACAAGGAGAGACTGAATGAGTCTCTATTCAGCCTGAAGAAGAGAAATCTGAGATGAGATCTGATTAATATGTACAAATACTTGAAGAGTGAATCATAGAATCCTTAAGGTTGGAAGGGACCTTTAGCGATCGTCTAGTCTAATCCCCCTGCACATGCAGGATCATCTAGAACATGTGACACAGGATTGTGGACAAGCGAGTTTTGAAGATCTCCTGAGAAGGAGATTCCACAACCTCTCTTGGCAACCTGTTCCAGGCCTCTGTCACCCTCACTCTCAAGAAATTTTTCCTTAAGCTTCTGTGGAACTTTTGGTGCTTCAGTTTGTGGCCATTTCCTCTAGTTCTTTCAGTGACCACCATTGAGGAGGACAGCCCCATAATCCTCACTCCTTCCCTTGAGGTATTTATAGACATTGATCAGGTCCCCGCTCAGCCTTCTCTCCTTCAGATTGAACATGCCCAACCTTTCTCAAGCTTTCCTCTTAGGGAAGAACGTAGAGAGGGAGGTGCCAAACTCTTCTCAGTGGTGCCCAGTGACAGGACAAGGGGCAATGGGTATAAGTTGAAACACAGGAAGTTCCACCTGCATGTGAGGAAAATCTTCTTTCCTGTGAAGATGATAGAACCCTGGCACAGGCTGCATAGGGAGGTTGTGGAGTCTCCTTTTCTGGAGGTCTTCCAAACCTGCCTGAATGCGACCCTGTGCCATGTACTCTAGATGTCTCTTTTGGAGCAGGGGAGTTGGAGCAGATCATCTGTAGAGGTCCCTTCCAACCTTAACCATTCTGTGATTCTGTGATTTCTTAGGAAATAAAGGACACTATGCACAAACAAGAAGGGAGTAATGGAACTGTAACATATCTCAGAAAATTGTTCTCTTCAGACAAGAACTTGCTACAGTAAACAGAAAAGATGAAGTGCTTGTGTACATATTTTTAATTCCCTTATGTCCTTTAGAATGTAGTGGTTACAAACCAATTAGTGCCAGCAACCACATTGCATGGCTGACTACAGACTTGAAACATTTTAATTGGTCTGTTAAGGTAAATAGCTTAGTTACATATTTGAGAATACAAGACAAATAATTGGATTTCCATCTCACTGCATAAAATGTGTAACTGAGATTAATACATTGTTTTGGAAGAAAAAATAAAAATGAGTTAATAGATTTCACCACTGGATGAACAGGGGCAGATCTGTATAACTACCTGTTTCTTTCACTCAGCATGCTGAAAATGTGTAAGGATGAAGGATAGAAAGCAACTTTTACTGACCCAAAGCTATATATTAATCATAACAAGTTGCATATTGATCCATCTTCTGGGATCTGAAATTATGTATTTTTTCATTGAGAGATGCCCCCAGTCAATGATGGCATTTAACATTTGGTACTTAGAAGTACTAAATTGAATAAAGACTGTTGAAGATATTGAACAAAGACAGGACAGCAGAAATAGTCATGTATTTGGGGTGTGTTACTGGATACCTGCTTCATTTGGCTGATACACATGGGGGCTGACTGCTGTGCTGGGATAGGTGTCCCATGGACCTCAGTGATAGCTTGAGGACAGTTGTGGAACTTCCATGTGTGGTCTTAGCTCCTGAGGCCCTGGTGTGTTATGTCACCATTCTATTGCCAAACCATAGTTTGGGTTCCATGGCAGTGAAGAACCTATGCCACAAGTATGTCTTGAATCTAAGCTAGCCTACCAGTATTTCTGTCCTGGGCAGTGGAAGAATGGGATATGAGCCAAAGTGCCTGAGCTATGGCCTTAGCTGTGTGGAAGAGTAGGTGCAAAGCTAGACCAGGAGTTCTGCTCAAGAAATTAATACTTTCGCAGTAGAGAACTGTCTCAAAAACATTTGCCTTAATGGTGAAGCCAAACTGAACAGAAAGTGACACAGAACATTGGAAGTCTTGTAGGAAGACTATCTGCACTGGGCCATGGAAGAGCAGGATTGTATTCCTTTATGATTAGTCCCAAAAGTCCACTCTCTGAAGCAATATAATGCCCTTCTCAAAACCTGTCATTTTTTAACAAGCTAATAAACTCTTTAATACTGCAACTCAGGTTAACCTCATCATCCACATAAATATCCTCTTCTTCCTTGGCCTTGCCCCACTCTTTGGTTTGATGAAGTCCTGCAATGATGAGTTCCAGGTTAACCATGAAGATGCCTGACACACCACAACCTGACACCACACACCTTACAAGAGAAAAATCTTCCATTTCTTTGAGGTTATGCTCTTATCCTCCATGTGAGAAGGGATGCAGCCTGCAGCCTTCTATTGTTTTAGCATTCCTGTTTTCCTCATTAATGTGTTTAGCTCTCCTTGGGGACTGAACATGAATACCCATGAATATGAATACGATCTATCCGTAAATATGAATGTTCCCTACTGTGTGTGGTTGTCTTGTCATCCTCTTTATTTACCCTGTAATATTACTTTTCACTTCCCACCAATTGACTCTGAGCCACTTAGGATGTCTCTTGGGCAGTAAATAAACAAAGGCAGCTAAGCATGAAAACTCTTCACTTCTGTGAGTCTTAAAAAAGGGATGGGAAAAAGGAAGAAGAACACTGTTTATAACAACTGCCAGTAAACAGTTGCCTTTGCAATGCCAGCTCCCTGTTTTCTTGTTAGTTATTCTTGGTTTCCAAATACATGCAGTGGGTGAGGGAGACCCAGCATGTTTTTATATTATCAGTTTTCGGCTTTGTTTTCTGTTTCAAGATGTTTTGGTCGTGGTTGTCTTAGGAGTCCTTATGCTGAGGGGATGTTTTCCTGGAATGGTAAAACTGATAGTTGAGACAATTTGTCCCTAATGGATAAAGCTTGAAGACCTTTCTTCTGCCTATGGACGCAATGGGTAATCTGTGATCTGTGTGCCTTTTCCAAGGAGTGTAACAGCTCCGTCCAGTTCTCCTTTATACACACAATATTCTGCATCCTCTGCTACCAGCAGAGCAGGAAACTGTGTCTCATAGCATGGCTAACTGGAATTCTGCTCATCCTAAAACTGTTTGCTGGCTAGGAGATCTACCTTATTTATTTATTTATTTATTTATTTTCCTGAGGTAGACTGGCCTCTCCCCTCAAAAAATTCTTGTTTTTTGACATGATTCAATGTCAATAGTAGTTCTCATAACGGATAACTAGCTTTGGAGTCCTCAAAAAAGATGATTTTCATTCAACAAATTATATGTTGTTTTATTGCCAAATTTATTTGAGTGCTGAAAACAGCAGATGAAAAATGAAATTTCATTTTAAATAGTTCCTAAGAAAACAACTCCACCCTCTGACACCCTCTGAGTTAGTAATGTGGAAGATCTGAGACTTGATTTTGAGAAAATATTTGAGCATTTTTCTACCTTCTCTGTTTCATGATTGAATCATCCATGACATAGATTTAGAATAAGAATTTCGAGATTAAAAATATAGAAAAGGACTAAAAGAGTCATAAGGAGCTGCACATTAAATTTATTCTCACGTCACTGGGAGTGCAGCTCTTGTACCTGAGACTTTCAGTCAAATGGAGGTGGGTTACAGCCTATGTGCAATGTGCTCAGAGCTCGTCTTTGGTATATCTTTCTAAGTCAAGCTTTACAGTAACAAATAGTATGTATTACGCAAATGACTTCTAACAGATCTATATCATAGTGTGCCTTTGGCCACCAGCTATCATCACAGCATGTATGTGAGATAACAAGAAGGAATCACTGGCAGGCAAATACTGTTTGGCAGAGCTGCGGACCTAATACTCTCTGAGAATAGATCTATTTTGAATGCCATACATAGAGGTATACTGGGAAAGAAAGGTGAGTAAAATGGCTATAAATGAAGTACAGAAGTATTTTTTGTCTTCCGAGCAAGTATTTAATGATGCTTCTTGGGAAAGAGAAAAAGGTAAGATGACTGGGAGTAGAAAAGCAAGTGTGCCTAAAAAGGAGAATTGAACCATCTTTTGAAGATGCCTTTCTCTCTTCACAGAATTTATAGACAAGACTAGTGTGTTAACTTCAATTTGTGTCTTCAGTTACTGTTTACCTGAGGTGAATTCATACCAGAATATAGTTTCCTATTCAGTTAATATTCAGCTAAAATGCTGTCTGAAGTAACTCAGGTGATTCAAAGATCTGAACTCTTCACCTCCTGAGTGGAATAATGACTTTTATAAGTCAGAAAGAAATGAAGGTGCTAAGAATAGAGCAATGGGACCTTTGCTCTGAGTCCTTCTCTGTTATAATCAATTGATATTGGATTCTTTGTGTTTATTTAGAATTGATTTTTATTTTTTATATCTATCTATGTTCAAAGCAAATCATTGAAAGCTGATCAGAGAGGTTACTTGCTATAACATCACATAATAACTGCTGAGTGGCTATCTTGATCTCCTGTGATGACATGAAAGGAAAGCCAAACAAACACCCAGCAGACACATTGGCTTTGCTTGTGTGAAGGAGAGATAGCAGATCTTAAGGAAACATGTTATTTATTATTATCAGTAATGAAGGCTGCCATATTATATATTAAACAGATTTGGTGCTGTCATTTACGAAAAAAGACTCTTAATGAATTCTAAGCCAGTGTGTGTCACTAGCTATTATTTTTCATAGGAACAATTGAGGGCTAATGTTATGTATATGAACTTTCCTCTAAGATGCACTTTTATTCACAGCTCAGGAAGTCCATCTGAATTTCTCTCTCTCAATAGGAGTGGACTCAGTTGGCTAAACATGGGCACCAATTGTCATTGGAGATTCTCTAGGATGTTCTAGGTCTTGATCTGAGGCTGCTGATATGACAAAACAAAAACAAAAATAAAAACAAAAACAGATGCACACACAAAAAAGCTATCTAAAACCCGGATCTTCCTGGAACAGTAGCTAAAGACTAGTTGAGATACTCACAGTGCCATGTTTGGATTGGTGGGAATTTATTCCTCTCTATAGAAATCAGATAAGTAGGATTCTGTCCCAAATAATGCTAGTAAAATGCCAGTTAAAATTAGAAGTTTACACGTAGATGTTTGCTCTTTTTATTATTTTTTTGCAAGATCTTCCCAGGTTCCATTACAGCCATAGAAAACCCACTCAGCATGATCCATGAAGGATAAGAATATTGGGAGAACGGGGACCCCAAGTGCCTTTGGAGATTTCCTGTTGCATCTCTGAGGATGTAAATATGATGCAGGACTTATAGGGAGATCTTATAGGGGTCATACAGGGGTCTTATAAGAACTTGTAGGGGGTCTAACATTTGCTCTAGTGTTTTGATATACCTGTGAAGCCTTTCTTGCTACCCTTCACATCTCTTACCAGTTCCAGTTCGATGTGAGCTTTGGTTTTCCATTCCTGTAGGCACAGTCTGAATCTCTATAATCTTCCTGGATGATCTGACCCAGTTTCCATTTCTTATATTTTTTATTTTTATACTTGAATTTAGTCAGCTGTTCTTTCTCCATCCAGGCAGCCCTCCTCTCAACTTCGGATCATATTCTGCATGCCAGGATGGATCATTCTTGATTGTGGAAGAAGTGATCCTTGAAAACGAACCCACTCTCCCAGACCCTTCTTCTTTCTAGGGCCAACTCCCAAGGATTTCTTCTAAGCAGGTACCTCAACAGGCCAAAGTCTACTCTTCTGATGTCAAAAGTTATGATTCTTCCATCTGTTTTTTTTTTTTTTCCTTCTCTCAGGATCCTAAATCCTACCATCTCATATTTCTGCAGTGGAGACTACCCCACGTTTGCTGTTGGAAGAAAAAGACCTATTTTAAGTAAAATATTTTGTTATGTTATAAGTTGTGTTATAAGTTGTGTTTGTTGTGTTGACTGATAACCTTTTATCACAAAAATAATCCTTGCCCTCATGACTACATGTTGAACAAATCAGCATTTTGAGCCTGGGCTTGTAAAAAGTCAACACATTAAAGGCTGGATAATGAGATTTTTGTACAGCAAGATATAAGACACTAAATATTGCTTGAAACACATAGGAAATAATGTGTTTCTTCTTTAGGAGCTTGTCCCAGAAAATGCTATGTAGCCAACCTAAGTCTCATGGAATTAATGCAACACTGCTGATCTAGACAGAAATTTAAATAGCTTCAGAAAAAGTGTATTTGAGAGTTAAAAAATCATGCAAGGCTATCATTTATTTTTCTTTCTTTTCTACACAGTTCATAAATGAGAACTGTAACTGTGGTCTATGACCTTGTGAAGTCAAGAAGAGAAATGCATTTATAAAAATGCATTAGACAAATACCTTGGGCTGTTAAAATTAAAGGTCTGGCTGAAAAGATTGGCTTAGGGTGTCCCTAGTTGCTGGAAGCTAAAAGAGTCTTCTAAAAGAATGATCATCTAGACTTGTGATTTTCCTTTATTTTGATCACTGTGGGGGACTTGATGGTGATCTAGGAGAATCTTTGGAATGACACAATTTGACTATCCTTACACACAAACAAAGTGTCAGAATTAGTGTGTGGAGTCACAAGAAGTGCTGTTATATCATCATATCCTCCAAATACTGGCACAGCCATTAACAGGCCCAGAGTGTTGTTTTGTGGAGAATGCTCACTAGCATTGCGAGTTATAGTTGTGCTATTCTGAAAGAAAAAAGATTAAAAAAAAAGATTAATTTTTAAATCTTCACTGTGAACTTTATCTTCTACCCCCATGCATCTTTTCTCCCCTTCTCCTCCTCCCTGCCGCCCTGAGTAATTGAAAAGAAAACATTTCAAATGATATGTGAGAAGTGCTCCTGGCATGGTCACCATGTGGCTGAAGTGACCAGACATTGTGAAATACAAATGAATAGCTCATTATGAGGAAAAGCTTTGTTCAAGTATTACGCAGTGCTGAGGAATCCACGCTTCATTTGCAGAGGAAGGGAATGTTCTTTTTGAGTTCCTTGAATATATGTTACCCACTTCTTGTGGGTAGTCCCCTCAGCATTATAACTTTTGTCTTGATTCCAGCTATGTTAAAATTGCTGGCCATGTCCAACATGCTGCTGCTATATTATGCGAATGAATGTTCCCTGCAGGGAGTACAATTCTGAAGAACAGTTAAGGAATCTCTTGGATCCCATTCAATCTTTCTTACTCAATATTGTCTATATCCAAATGATCTCTACACACACCAAAAAAAAAAAAAAAAAAAAAAAAATTGGAAATTCTATTTAGTATGGATGATTGAGAGTAGCATACAATTCCCATACAATACATGTTGTATCCATGGCATGTTTTCTCGTGGGTTTGGCTTGGGTTAAGATTGAGAGCTGGAATATTCTGTTTCTCAAGCATGAGCCATCTCAGACAAATAGTGAGACTTTAAGCTAAGTACCTCTAATAGGTGATCTGGAGATAGTCTGATCTATAAGAAGAGGTTATGGGGGTACAATCTTTTCCCACAAGGAAAATAAAAATTGCAAAGCCAATGCACAGCATCAAACTGCAGTGTTAAATGGATCTGAGCCACAGAATGACTTGCTTATGGACTGATTCTGTATGACCCATCACAAACCACTTAAAGGCTGAGCTACCTAAGCCATTTATTCAAATTCCCTCCAAAACTAGCATGCTAGGGCAAGTTCAGTGTAATTCAACCCACCCTAATAGTGGTTTTAGAAGATCACTTCTAGAGCTGCCTTTCTCTTTCCATTAATCATGAACAGAATCTAGAGAGGGATTCAGCTAGTCTTGAGCAATTCATTAACTTGAGCAATGTAATAGTTTAGCATTATTGTGGAATTAATGTTGATAATTTGAGGTTCATCCTACTTTTTCTGACAATAGCTTAATATTTCTAGTGTGAAGATGAGTTGGACCAGAAGAAGGAAAAAGGTATCAGAAAGAGTTTACTCCTGATGAAATTAAACATTGGCTTTGACTGCAGTGGGGCCAAGATTTCACTTCTGATATACATAAAAGTGCTTGTGATGTTATGATGTGGTCTACTTTTCACTTTTTCTCCCTGCACGTGATATGGAGGTATGGTAAAGAACCATTTCAGAACAAGTATTCAGCATGGACAATGATGGCACTAATTGGTATATGAACTGTTTCAAATTACTGTGGTGCCATTTGCTGTAGCTTGGCTGGAGAATTTTGTGGATAATTCATGGTGAAGACACAATTTTAGAAAAATTGAGATGTCTGTGGAGCCCAGTTACCAAGCTCTTTGAAATGTTCTGTATTTTTTTCTCTGTCTATAAATTGACAGTAGTTCTCATGCTGTAGATTCAAGAAATATTAGCTACTTATTTCATATCTATTATAAGAAAAGAACAGAAAATATGTGTTTTTTCAGAGGAAACAGGAGTTCACTGTTACTGCTTGCAGCTATAACCCTCAACTTTGCAAA
The DNA here is from genome assembly GCA_032273925.1 of Rhynchotus rufescens. Classification (NCBI taxonomy): domain Eukaryota; kingdom Metazoa; phylum Chordata; class Aves; order Tinamiformes; family Tinamidae; genus Rhynchotus; species Rhynchotus rufescens. Next base: position 8,913 of record JAVCKT010011364.1, read on the forward strand.
CATATCTGTTTATAATTATGATAGATATTGTTAAATTCTTAATTAGTCTATTTTTCCCTAAGCAACAATAAAAGGTACAACAATGTATATATTTATGCTGACTTAAATGAAAATTTTCTCATCTTCGTTCCTTGCTTCTAATGTTTATATCCCCAGGACAAGACTGGCCAAGATGCAATCTGTGGTACTTACAAAAGTCAATGAATATAAAAGCCCATTATTTTAAGGGACTCTTTAGGGCTATAACATGCTTAACAAGCCTCTCAGGGCTAACATTTAACATGTGTGCCCTATAGAAGCTTATAATTTACCATGTGCCATCAATTTCATATAGACCAATACATGGCTGTCAACCAGGTGCAGCTCAGCCTGTTACATGAGAGTTCCAGTATTTTAGTGCAACCAATGATGGCTTAAAGTATGCTAAATAGCTAGCTGCTCTCCTGCTTTGTTAAGGTTGCATGCTGAGACCAAAGCTGGTAATGCCTGAAAATTATTTCTCATTATTTTCACTCCCTCTTTCATTGGACAAGCAAAACATTACTAACATGCAAAGGTAGCACTCTTGCAGCCTGAACATAATGCATAATTTTTTATTATTTGGTGCAGTTCAACACAAGACCAAAATCTGAAGTTTCTAACTTTAATATTAACTAGGGATTAGTTAAAATGTTGTGTTTTTCTTCTTTTTGAAAACTTTATTACACTGTAGAATATTTTCATTCTACAAAGAGTAGATTTTTACAACAGCCCCTATATTATCTTCAGAATTGAGCAGTAGCACCAAGTTGTTTAGTTTGTGATAAGAAAACTTGCCCAAGGGTGTCATGTTCTTGGTTTTGGCTTCTTTAGAGAAACTGTGCCCAAGTTTTCGTTGTGTATATGCCTTGAAAATGCTTTGTGTGATAATATTATTCAGCTTCTTCCCTTTTTAGTGATGTATTGGGAATATGTAGAAGTTGGCTGAATTTATGAGAGGGTGGAAAACCACAACTGGCAGAGAAATTGTTGACTTTTCAGAATAAGCTTTTCCTTGTATGAACAGCATCAATATGGAGAGATTTTAATACAGAGAGAAATAGCTAGTTGAGACATGGACATTTCTGAAGACAAGGCTGTGGCAGAGTGAAAGAAAGGAAGATATTTACCTCTAAAATACTTTTAAGGATACTTTGAAATATCGTTTGTCTTGTATGGATTTAACAAAGTTTTTACCCTTCTCTTGATGTTGCAGAGTCCTTTTACAGTTTTTTTTTTTTTTATATAAGAGGAACAATGTGTGTTGATTTATAGAAAGCACACACTGATTATTGTTGTATTCACTAGTAATGTACAGGCAGAATTGCCTCTGAGCCTTAGTGGTTTGGTTTCGGTATTTAATCATTTGATTTCTTTATTGCATATGATTGATTACTGTTTATTGATTTAAACTCATCCACAACACATCTAATAAAAATACTGTTTTGAATGGTAAGATATAGAGAGATTTAATTTGTTTGAGAAGCTTACGTAGCTGCACAGTTAGTTAGCAGGTGCGAGTTGTGGCTTTCCATTGACACTGTGACTCTGTGGGCACCTAAGGCCACATCTGAAGGCATTTGGGAATTATCAGGGACTTTTTTGCTGGATTCCATTTGTGATGAGTCAAAGAAAAGAAATACCAGGAAGAAGGATCTATGAAAATAATCAACCATTCTTCCTTCCTTCCTTCCTTCCTTCCTTCCTTCCTTCCTTCCTTCCTTCCTTCCTTCCTTCCTTCCTTCCTTCCT
>JAVCKT010011365.1:0-11088 GCA_032273925.1 Rhynchotus rufescens
GGGTTTTGAAGACCTCCAGAGAAGGAGACTCCACAACCTCCCTGGGCAGCCTGTGCCAGGGCTCTGTCACCCTCACGACGTGATGTGATGCAGCAGGCTGCCCCCCTGGGAAACTCTGCCTGCTTTTTTTCGTGGTTGGTTTTGCACTGGCTCAACCAGTGGAACTGACTCACTGTGCAACTGCACTGTTGTTAGAGGTAGGATATGCAGGAAGCAGAGGGATGACATGGGTACAGGCTTCCCCACTCTTCAGCTGCATCGCTACATCCTCTCAGCAGCAGTGCAAACTGGAAACGCGCTGATCATCAAGGCACTTGCTACTCTATGTAGAGAACACAGCACAGAAGGCTGATAATGTATTTAATTATTTGTTGGTGTCCAGTTGGTCAGCTTTGGTTTTGCTCTTCTATAAATGAGTTCGTATTGCTAGGGAAAGTCTTGCAAAAGTAGTTCATCTGATACCATTTGAGGATGGAGGATTCAGGTAAATATGTTATAAACATCTTCAGGTGCCAAGTGGTGGCTCTGATTTGTAGCTCTGGTATTGGATTATTTAATACTATAGTAATGAATACACTCTTCTGGTGTAATAAGAATGAAAACTGTAAAGGATACAAACAAATGAAAGAGCTGGGATGGTGGCTCTCACATGTGTGTGCAGCACTGGGCAGGTCCCAATCAGCAACCAAATTCAGGTTAACTACTGGAACGTAGTTCCTTGCAGTTTCAGCTGCAAATTGCTTTTGAGCTTCCTGTTCTAAAATAGCAGGGAATGTTGTGATCGGCATCTCAACATTTATTGCTTCCTTCCAGCAGCAAGCGCCATTCGCTGGCAGGCCTAGAGGTGTGGGGCTCTCTGCAGCTGATAGTGCCTCAGTAGGTGAAGGGCTTTTAATGATTGCACCCATAATGCAGATCCTTTTGGTACAGGAAACGTGCAAATGCAATTTACTATTATCTTTCACAGCAGAAGTTCCCTTCGGGGAAAGAGTGGTGTTTGTTGTAATGGTAGGATTTCATGAGAAGCCTTGAGAAAGTGAATTCTTAGGGATCAGAAAGATGTTAGGGTACCTGAACTACACAGTCAGCAGCTTGATCCTGGCTGGCAGTGACCTGAATATCCTCCTCTTATCCAGATGCCCACCGGCTGTTAGGATTTTCAGAATTTTTTTACATGATTTTCAGTATGCCTCCTGGCAGCAATCTCCAAAGATTTGTGCACTTCAGACGTCTCAACTTTAAGCACTCCAAATCACTACTTGCTTTTAAAAGCTTTGGCCTGCTGGTAGTGCCACATGTGTAAGTGGAAATGAAATGGGACCGTGCGGATTTGCTGTATTCCACTGCCACATCACTGCCCCAGTGCCAGAAGAGCTAGCCACAAATTGATTCCACCGGCACTGGAGGAAGTATTATGTATGAAAAAGGAAATTATGTCTAAAGTTTGTGAAAGAGCCTTAACTCAGGATTTCCTGTACTTTTAGATTTTGTGTTATTTAGGAATGAGAGTCAGCAACCTTAACACTATCTTAATGCAATTTTGAGTGTGTGTGCGCTGGAATTTCCCTTGGTTTTTGGGACTGTTAAGTGAGCACATGGACCCAGCTGAAATGAAGTTGAAGAAAGATTTTCTATTTAAGTAAAATACTGTCAATTGTAAGTGTTTGCAATTTTATTCATGAAATGAATAAAACATTTATATGCCAAATGCATCCTCTCTACCAGCCAACAAGGAGTTCAAGTTCTTTCTGGCATCATTTACAGAGGGAAAAGAGCAGGGGAATTTCCTCTAAGAAACCTCTTTGGTCTAGTCCACCACCAGTTTCTATAGAGACAGTATTCTCAAAAATCATCCTCATTTATAGCTATAAATAACAGCCACAGTTCAGTGCAAAAGTGGAGCTTAGCCATAGACCTTACTGTGCGTAACTTGGACAGTATTTTGGTGAAATGGAGATCCAAGGTAGCTGAAATGTTTATGCATAGTTGTCAGTGAGGATTTATGTAGCTGCTAGAGAGGGAAAGGACTCACAAAGGCAGCCTGTTAGTGACTCCATTTCACTCTGGGGAGATTGTGCCTTCCGCAGATGTCTCAGAGAGCAGTATTGCTGCAGTGGGAATGGAGAGGGACATGCTGCACAAAGCTGCACTAGTGGGAACACCAGTACTAACCACTCTAGCCTTTCCTCCCCTCCGGGTAATACAGACTAAGTGTCCTGATGCTCCTGTGCTTCATGGCTTTGGTTGGTATTTATATAGCTTTTGAGCTCTGTACAGTCATTGTTGCATTTTTCTTTGTAATGGCCAAGTGAAAAGAGAATTATCATCTCTGTCTTGCTGATGGGGAAGCAAGTCCCACAGCAATAAAGGGCTTAATTTTTAAGGTACTTTGGCATTTTGTTTGGAAGCTTAAATCTAGTTAGATACTTAAAGAGACAGAAAGGCTGCAGTACTCAGAGCTGTTTCCCAGGGCTCCAGCTGTGCAGAAGTGTGTTCTCATGTACGGAGCCTCTTGCTCTCCCTGCTTTCTTTGCTCCTGGTTTCTGTGAGAAGGAAATGTGTGCATGCAAGATGGAGAGCCCTGGCGTGCACCTGCTCTGCAGTCTAGATATGGTCATAGGATTCTGGAAGGGATGAACTAAACCATGAATTAAACTGATGTGAGTCCCAGGCAGGACACGATGCTTTTCCTGATGAGGCAGCACGAGATGTGAACCCTCTGTCAGCTGCCAGGAAGGGCTCGACTTCAGGCAAGACTTAGGTATGGGGGAATGTTGGTAAAATGTTGGTTCCCAACAGGAAATTTGGTAAATTTATATATCTGGTTTTCCATAATGTACTGTGTCCTAAAGGCTGCTAAATACATTTCGTGTTGTTTTTACCACAGCAAAACATTTGAATTGCTTTCCATATCCACAGCAAAATACTTTCATTGACAAATGCATTACTGTAAATGAAAATTTATGTAGGAAATGCAAATACCTAATAATTGAGGCAATATTAAATTCAATACATGCTCTTCATAGTAGACATCATATGTGCATAAGTGGACATATGTGCATAAATCTGCAGTTTGGAAGTTTTGCACATGTGAGAAGCGTAGCAAAAGAAAAAAATGAGATACCACTAAGTTTTCTAAACTTCAAAAAAACGCCAGAGATCTCCATTTTCCAAAGAATATACAATGGCACATTTTGATAAACTGCATCTTGCATCTTTTTTTGTTATTGTTGTTCTGTTTTGAAACAATTTCCTACAGGAAAATTTTAGTGAAGTCAGGAGTCCTATATTGGGAACAAGATATGATTGTGTTTATTTCAATATGCAAGTCAATGTGTTTCATGACACTTCTTTGACAATTTATGATTTGCCAGACATTAGAAATCTTTGCCTGGATTTCTCTTCTAAGTCAGCCTCTAAAAACACAGCACAACCAGGAACCCAGATACCAGGGTGATATCTGAATGAGCTCTTATTTCCATATTAACTTGGTTTAGTAGAATTCAAATGAGTGTCTGTATGATAAACAGCAGTGTAGCATAGACATACCCAAACTAGAGTTAAATTAGCTGTTTTAGCACCAGACACCCAGGTCTATTTACACTACTTCTTAGCCAGGAAATTTAGCCTTATGAGCTCCATGCTTCTACCATTTGTTTGCTTCTGGCTTTCAAGATCCCTTCTTTTAAGGCTAATGTGGTTTCTCCGTGCTCTATTGCAGTGTGCACATTAGACAATCCGCAGTTCCTGAAATCCAAAGGAAGCTGATGCAGTTCCGACTTGCACATCTCGCTTTGTAGTCTGGAGAGGTTCCTTTGTTCTCTCTGAGTTATGTTTTTATGGGGCATTTACAGTCATATGCTCCTCTGCAGTACAGTGTGGCTGTCTTGGATGCTTCTTCACTTAGACAGTCATGCTCTTTGGATATAAAAATAGCTCTGAAGAAAGAATGAAAAGGAGTGGCTTCTTATGTTACAAAATTCAAAACAAAATATTATTGATACAATTATACCCAAATACAGCAGATGACATTGTATGAAAACATAAAATCTAGATTACTTCATGCTTATAGCAGTATAGCAAGTAATTCTGTGGGCAGCATAAGTCTTATTTCCTATAGATTTGTTTGATTCTCTGGAGTCGAAGAAGGTATGACCTCGAGTTTCCTAAGGGTGAAGTAATCCTCTTTCTGTCCCATATGTGGATTCTGGATAGGGATCTAATATGACTGAGCTCATGCTCTCTCCTTTCGCTCAGCAAGTGCTTTTTATTTTTTTTTATTTTTTTTTCTATTGGCCAGTTTTCATGACAAAAAGTTCTTTTTTTCTGTGAGATCATCACCCTTTTGACAACTTTGGTTGAACTTAGTCAACAGACTCAAAGCATCCATAAAAGGAAAGATGGACACAGGCAGGATGCCTAATACTCATATGCCGTGACTCTATGATCCCCTTTCCTTAAGAAACGAGGCTAATGATACGGATGAACCCCAGGACTACTTAAGGTCTGGTTTGTTCAAGATAGTAAATGACTGCTGTCAGTGTTTTATTTCAGTCAGAGCTAAGCATTTCCTAACTATCCGGCATAAACTATGTATGTATAATATGTCAACACCTGAAGCATTTCATACAGGAATATTTTTACCAATACTGAAAATATTATTTCAGTTTTCCTGTAGAAGCATCTTTATCTTTTTCAATTGTTGCCATCAGCTTAAATATTAACTAGAACTCTGTAGCTTTTTAATTACGCCTTTGCAGTTGTGATGACTGTATGTGTAACAGTGGGAGGCCTTTCATTCTCATTTATTCTTTCCATTTCTAAGAAATGCCTTTCCATTAATAGTATTCCATTCATAATAGAATACTCTCCAGAACTGAGACTGTCACATCTATTGGATAATAACTCTCCGGGAGAAGGTGAAGTGGAGAAGTCGTGGACCTTGGTAACAAATGGCAGAGGTGCTGCCCTCCGGCTGGGGCACGCACAGCTGTGACGCTCGCGCCGTCACCCCTACCTTATTCCAGAGGCTGCTGCCCTCAAAGCGAGTGCCAAGGTGGGATGTGCCCTTTGCTTGACTCAATCAGGGCTGAGGTTTGGCTCGTGCTAAGATGGGGTCAGCGAAAGGACAGGCGCGTCCCTTCCAGGGGAGACATCATCCCGGTAATGCCTGGCAGGAGAACGGAGCGGCTGGGGAGGGACGTGATGTTGGTTACCCACCTGGTGTGGCTAAAGGCACAGAGCCCTTCCCTGTGAAGGAAGGCCCTTGGTAAGCGGCAGTGATCCAATATTCCACCTTGCCTCCAAATATCCAGTGCTCTTCCTGTTATAGAGGCTGAACCTCTCTTTTCTAGGCCTCTATCTGTGGCCTGCTCTTTTATCAGCCACGGAGATCTCTTATCCAGACATGAGTTCTTAATTAAAATGAACTAAAAGTACAACATTAACACCCATAAATTGAACCCTACAAGACTTCACGTCTTTGGCAGATGTAAAGGGGCCTTAAAATAAAATTCAGTATCAGTCCAAGTCAATCTAGCAGCTCACTGCTGCTGCTAAGGCACTCCCGACACTTCCCCTGGGTGAGCTCTAGCACTGAAGACCCACACAGAGCTAATTCACTCATTAACCCCTCAGAGGAAAAAACACCAAGGAGTCGCAATCACTTTCGGTGGGGCTAGTGAGCTCAGTGCAAGGAAGAGGCCATGATGGGGTGGCCAGAAGCAGGGGCAGGGAGGAGCAGAGCATGAGACAGCCCCGGCGGGGACGGTGAACCCCAAGACCTGCCATCCACCTTCCATTCAAGGCACTGTGAAAGCGGGAGAGATTTGGTGGAAAGAGGAAAAGTAAAAGCTCATAAACCGACGGGTTTATTTAGCTGTGAACAGCAGAGACAAATGAGGCTTTCTCTGGGTTTGTATCTCAGGACTGATCTTGCATGCAAGTTCTCTCAAGTCTAGGAAGGCTTGAGCTCACACTGCTCCCTTGCTTCAAGGGAGGAATTAATAAGGGTCCCTGTCACAGGGAGGTCTCTTTACGACTTGTCTGAAACTTTCTCTAAAATCCATAGGAACATAATATCCTTTAAATCTCCTTCTCTGCCAGATTTTGTTGAAATTGGCCACTGGATCAGGTTATTATAGGACATTAATAGACAAAGAGCACTTGTCCACACATACATACAGAGACAGAAAGTGTAATAGCATAGGACATCTTTTATTAAAAAAAAAAAAAGAAAGAAAGAAAAAAAGCTCACATTGTTAACTCTCCAGTTTTGTTGAAAGAATTGGAAGCTTAAAATGACGCTACAATGTCTGGATTGGAAAAGTAAAAACAATTGCTGATTTATAAATTATTATTCAAAATATGTTGATTAACCTAATAAAACTACAATTCAAAATGTATTTTACACGATTATGGATCTCAGAGCCTCGCAGAGAGCACTAGCTGGAGAGCGCCAATTTACCCATACATTAAGTGCGTGGAACAGAAATATTTCATAGAATGCATACCTTTTCAGGCAAGCAGTTTCATAAAAACAACCCAAGATTAGAGATACAATTCCACCAAGGACCTGTCACCATATGAGTTGTAATTCTAATTTACAGCTGCAATAGCACACCCGGCATGAGCCGCACTTGATTCAATAACATTCTATTATTTCTAAGAGCTGCAGCGTGAACCTATATCAATCTCCCAATACTAAATATCTCAAGATGTGACAATCACTCCTTTCCTTATGGATTAAATAACAATTTGAAATGTCAGATTTGGATGTACTGAGCAATATGCCTGCTGCCAACCATTGACAGCAAACCACAGTAGTTAATTTGACTCTATGGAACATTTGGACATAGGCAAGCCTGAAGCAAGAGTGTAAAGCATGTCTGAGGTTTCACCTACGTATTTCAGCAAATTGATCATATATATTTATTAATATTTTAAGTTATTTTTATTTAAAAGTGCCTTCATACGTGATAAAACACAATAGAAAGGGATGCTTAGAGTTCCTGTTGTTAATGAATTGCCCTCAATTGAAATTCTTCTCACAAGTATCTTACACAGAGGAAAGATTTTTCCCCCTCATAAACTTCACTCCCATTAGAGAACATTTTATATCCTGATTACAAAATAGAAGGAGATTCTCAATGCCTCACAAGCCTTTTCCTGATTAAGGTAAACAATTTAATTACCTATCTAAATTGTTACTGTGCTTCAGTAGGCTGAGTGACAGATCTCATGCTTACAGACTTTATTTTACCTGCCTACCTGACTTAGATCATGTGCTGTGGATTAAATTCTTTATAAACAAAAACCCAATCATTTAGATACAAATTATCTCTGCCCAAAAGTTAGGAAATAAGCTCTCAGTTTGTCTGTAAATTCTGCATTTAGATTGCCCCAGTTTGTTTTTTATTTAGAGAGCCTTATTGCTTGAATGTGCTTCCTAAGACCTTTAAGCAAAATTGTTACAGACAAAAATAATCACATTGTAATATGAAGTCCCAGTAAGGCGGGGCGCTCCAGTCTCAGCTATCTGTTCTCAGCCACTCATTCCTTCTTAAATTTGCACAAATTAACTAGCTGCCACTTGATGGGAATGGGAAGCCCGTGCAGTGCTCGGAGCGCAGCTTTGGTAGATGTGTGCGTGCTGTGTGTGTGCACAGGTGGTTAGTGTCCCACCTGCGGCGCTCGCACGGTGGCTGTGACGGCGGCATTGGCTCCATCCGCTGGGTTTTGCTGTAGCAGGATGCTCTGCAAGGTCCATCTGTGGGAAGGCCCTGCGGTTGCATGGGCTGCAGGCAGCAGCTACAGGGGTTCCTGCCTGGCAGGAATAGCCACGGGGTGTGAACTGCAGGCTGCTGTTTTCTAATCAGAGCATCTAACAGCAGACATGAATGAAATAGCCTTCTGCAGGCGTAGGTCAGTGCGGCAAAAGGAGGACATTCACAGAAGCTGTGGAGACATGGCCTTTGCTGACTGAATTTTCCCATTCGCCTCTTGCAGCCTAATTGCTTTTCCTTTCCCCAAATGCCCAGTTTACAGAGGCCAGACTTTGCCTCTCTTTGTATTCACCGTGACAATGGCTGCAGTGGTTTGCGTTGTACTTGTACCAGTCCTCTTGTGGAGGCTGGTGCTTGGAGAACAGTCAACCGGAGCGAATGGGTTTGCGTGTCTCAGCCAACTCCCTGCAAACCTGGTGTGGGGCTGGTAACTTCCAGCAGGGAGGCTGAACAGAGAGCTGGGAGCAGTAGTTTCCCAAACTGCAAAAGCCAGATTTGCCAGAGCTTGTCTGACCATGCCTTGCCTCCCCCTTTTTGAAGTACGCAGCTAACCTACGAGCCAGTGCTGCCCATTACAAAACACTCTTTGAAGATACTTCTAAAAACTAAGTTGGGTTGATTATGTGATTACACGTTTGTGTGAGAAAATGGCTGTTTTCATCTCTAAAATTAAAGGGGTATCTCAGCTGAGAATAGTTTAATGTATCAGAAATAAATGCTAATTAGACAAAAAATAAAAACAGCCTGCAAACTGCTAAGAGACCTGGTGATGGGGACTACGACCTTGGGATTATAAATTAGTGACAGAAACTCATCGTAAGTCAGTAACAGCAGCCCTTAGGAACTTGAGTTGATCTGATGATTTTCTGTAGCCCAGTAAGAAATAGAATAGTCATTTTGCTTTGGTTCCTAGTAGGTAGCTATCTATGGCCAGCACCAGCTGCTTCCCTTCAGCTCCAAATAAACAAATAAAAAAAAATCCCTAGCATATTTGTACCAGTTGCTATTATATCAGAGAAGCAAAAAGATGTATTTTTCTGCAGTTTCTTATGGAGGCCACTTCATGGGATCAGATGAAAAGAAGTCTCTGCTACTGCACAGAAAGTTCTTCTTTGGTGGATGAATAATTCAATTTCCAATGCTGCTAATCCAGTGCCTTTCAGAAGCATTAAATTAAGTTTGAATTAAGTGTATGTCTGAAGTCATTTTACTGTTCATCTTTTTGTTTACTACTCTATTAAACCACTTCACCTATGAGGAGAGCATGGAAGGAAAAATTTAGCATACAGAAACAAACCGGAAATTTTATTTTGACTTATTGGAGAATTGTTTGGAAACAGCAAGAATAAACTTATTGTTACACCTATTATTTTAGTCTTTTTTAGGGTATTATTTGCTACTTTTTCAGTTTCCTCACACTATAAATAGGCATCCTTTTTCAAAATCTCTCAAAGTAGTAGTGTTCTCTGCGCAAAGGTTAATCAGCTTATGCAATGTATCATCCTCCTGTCCCTTTAATGAGATTAAGCTCCTCTTGCTGAGTGTGAGTTTTCCTGAAGTGCTCTATTCTTCTTGTTTCTATCAGAGGAAGGCCCCACCCTTCCTCTGTCAGGTATTTTACAAGCAAGTAAGAAAAGATAATACCTGCCCGGACAGAAAGAATTCCCTTTATCCAAACTCCAACATTTAAGGGCAAGTTTCACAATACATCCATCCAGAGCCAATGCAGTGACCACCATTGCTGCAATGGAGAAGCCTCCTCCTGACCATTCTCGTTCCTCTTTTTCAGGATCATTAGCCATAAAAGTGCTTGTAAAACTAAGACCTAGAGGTTAAACAGTGTGAGCATCCTGGCCCTGTTTGCCTTTGCGTAGCAAAGGTGGTGGTTGACTGTGAGTTGTGTCTCTTGGGGCCACTGAGCCCTCTTAAGCTTCTCAATGTCCAGGTATAACCATGTCCTAAGAGCATGTACCTACAAATTAGAACAGAGTATCTAGTCAGTAGATATTAGAGCTAATATCTACTTTGGTTTTAGGTAAAAAAAAAGGTAACTGGATATAATATTTTCTTAGGAGTGTAAAAGAAGGAAAGAATATGATGAAATAAGGTAGTACTATTTCCACAGTGTTTGTGTATGTCTGTATATATACATATGTATATGCATCCACCAAGTACTTCTCCCTATATAACAGGGCAATCTAATTCTTAGTATCTGTTAGCCTCTACTAGTATCTGTTAGTTCTCTACTGATCACTCTGAAGGCTAAAATGCAAGGGAGGCTTCAACAGCCACACTCTGCTGTTTCCTAGTGCCCTCGGCCTCTTAAGCCAGAAATAGGAAAGAAGAAACATGGAGAAATTTAAAACGTTGCTTCTTTGCCTGTCCTGCAGCTGACTCAAGGCATGAGCAAAGAGCCTGTCCCCATAGGCTGCAGCCACAGCCGTGCCTGCTGTGCCCATGGTCAGGCTGCTGTGGAAAGCTGCAGGAAGATCAGGGAGAACATGGAGTGGTTTAGGTGGTGACGTGTTCCTGTAGTGACAGCTCTGCCTCCCCATCACAGGCTTGCTGCTCATGCTGCTGAGTGTCCTCCATGCCCCTGGCCTGCTGCCCTCCTGTCCTTCCTCAGCTGGGATAGCACAACTGGGTGTTCTCAGCCACTAAACTGCTCCTTTCTAGGTTAACTCTCTGCTGCTTTAGCCAAGGAAAGGCAGCAGGGACAGGTACATGCACCCTCTATCTAAACCATAACTCTTCTGAGACCACGGGCTGGTGACACACAAGCATGACTCTTCATATGAAAAAGAAGAACATTTGGCAGACATCTTGCCCTTGTATTTTCTTAAACGCCCACGTGTTTGGCGCTCTCCCCTTTCACAGATACTGCGCGGGGTAGCCCTGGGTCACGACCACAAGCCATAAAGCGCTTTGCCCCATGTCTGCCTTCATTGCCCCTGAGGGAGGTGCAGAGGAGGCGGAGGCCATCCCCGGGCCCAGCAGCGCCAGCCGCAGTGGCTCCAAGGGCTCTGCGCCTCCATTTATCTCCCGCGTCCCTCCAGGCAACTGGAGCGGCAGCAGCTGAGGGCACAGCCGGTCCGGAAACCACAGACACCCAGCACTGGGCCCGGGGTAGGAGCCTCGGGGAAAGACGGCCTATCCCGGCCAGCTGTTTCCTGCCTGCAGCGCTGTGCCTGGCATGGGAATGGCCTCGGTAAACAAATGCCATCAGAGGCGCCGCAGCAGCTCTGACAAGTGACGTCAGCATCCCGTGCTGATGAGAAACGCAGCCTGGCCGATGTGTTTCTGT
>JAVCKT010011366.1:0-17924 GCA_032273925.1 Rhynchotus rufescens
AAAAGAAAATAAAACAAAAAAATCATAAAAGGAAGTAGGAGAAAACAAAATATTATTTTGAGTTCTATGGCTATTCTCAAAAATAACCATAGCTATAAATGAATAGCCTTCTTTTTTTCCTTAATGTTTTGGGACATGGAATGAAAAACATGGTTTGATATGCCCTTGACATTGTTCTGTTATGATTACTATTTTGATCATGTGGAGGTGCTGCTTTTGTTAGGTTTAGAATAACATCTTAGCACATACTGTTTTAAAACATAGGATAAGCGTCATCACCCTTTATAGACAACATCAAATTTCTCATTTCTATAACTTAGGATGTCTTTCCATAACCATTCAAATGAATCAAGACATACTTAAAGCTTGTTTGTGAAACAAAACCCAAGTTCTACACAAATAGTACTTATGGTTTTAAGTTGAAAACTTCAGAATGTCAGCATCTGGTCAAAATTTTCTACAAATCAAAATATTTTGTGCTTTTTCTTGCTTGAGTCATGATTGGCTATATTTTTAATCTGCTAATCTCAAACAGAAAATGATACTTTCAATGGCTGAGGAGATGCAATTAGATTACTATCCAATGAGCTATAGTTTGAGACTAAACAAATCTCTCTAATGATGTGAACCAGATTTAAGGCCTAGCATCCAGAAACTATTCCATCAATGAATTTCTCCTCCATCGCTTTACCAGAAATAACGAACCCAGTTTTACAATCCTTAATCAAATTCTCATAGAGCTCATTAAAGACATTGGAAGGCTCCCTAAGTGAACCCTAGGAGCAAATCCATTTTTTGCATCACTGCTACCTGAGTGAGTTTTATAAATCAGCCTGTAGCTCCCCTTGCTAATGACACATTAAGCCATACTGATTATATATGTGTGTGGTCATGCTGTTCGCAGCGCACCATGCACAAGCAGAAATGACAGCAGAGGTAAAACTGAAAGGAACTCCTTGGGGTACAGCGAGTGTCAGAGAAGATTTTACTCTTTGTCAGTAGATCAAAATTCCTACGTTTTCTTCTGCTGAAGAGCCTTTTCCTCAAGTCTTTTTGAGCCATTAGACTGTAGTAGAAGTGCATCTGTAATGATTGCACCCTGCATCCTTTTTCTATTTGGGGTCTTGCTTCACAGTGCTTAGTGTAAGAAACAGGTCTTCAAGCCCTCTGCTTGTTACACTATTGTTAATGACTGGACTAGTGCATTGGCGGAGCACAAAGCTGCAGAAGTCAGCCCAGCTTCCCTCTTCAGTCTTTCCTAGCAAAAGTCACTGAAGTCCCCTCCACTTTGGTAACAAATGCCAATGAGACATTAAAAACACAGTCATGAAAGTGCTATGAATTACCTCTATAACATTCTTTACTATAAGATTACATTTCATACGAGGTTATTGTACTTTGACTATCAGCTACACAGATCTTCCTGAGTAACGCAGTCAATTTTACTGCGCACTTCACACACAATACACTGATTCCTTGGCTCCTGAGAACAGGCTAATTGAGAGGGTGTGCTGTATTACAGAATACGATTTGCCTAAAAAGATTACCATCTAGCTCATTAATTTTACATTACCATACCATGCTTCTATTGACATTATCACAATGCTTTCTACAGCTACTTACTGCAATCACAAAAATATACACAACTCACATAGCCATTAAGGTGATGAAAAGATTTTTAGAGATGTTTTTATTTATTTATGCTATAGTGGTGCCTACTGTTTGGGTCAATATTACTATCACCAACTGTGCCAAGCCAGCAAATGTGTTTCCCGATCAAAAAACTTAAAAGAACAACTGCTCCCAGAAGCAGCACAAGTATGACACAAATAAATGAGAAGGAAAAAAAAACAGTAGATATGACTTGCATTTAAATAAGCCAAATATTTTCATAACTGGAAACCTGTATTTTATAATTGTACATTATAGGCTAATTAAAAGAAACAATAATAAGTAGCAGGACTGAGCAAAAACAGAGCAGAAGTGAGGAGAGATCTGAAAAAAGCTGGACTAATATAGTGAGGATTCTCATTTCAAACAGGCAGCCTGGGGTGGCATTTGAGGGAAAAGAATCCAAATCAATCAGTAGAAGCTGTTGTCATTGTAAAACCAATGCCATAGGGTTAGAATAATTAGATACAATATTTCTGGGTGAAAATGGCTATTTTACAATCATTTGTGAAGTGTCTTACACAGGGAGCCTGAATAAATTGAGTATAAAACAGTGTATGTGAGCATGAATATGTTGAGGGACTCTGTGGGAGATATTATGAATGGTGGTTCCAGGTAGTCAGTGGGGACAAAAGTGAATGTCAAATGCCAGTGTTGATGTGTTCTAAAGGAAGAATTTCCTTTTTCTGTGACTTCTGAAATTCTTAAAATTTCACGTAAAAATGAATGAAATGGAAAGTAAAAAGTAGAAATTTCAATTTAAAATTAATTGCCAGGAGATTCTGTTAAGAACAATCACAATATTTTGTTGTGAAAAACAGGGGTGGAATTCTGCAGCACAGCTGCAGGAATGTTGGCAGTTGTAGTTGAGTATGGAAAACTGCTCCCTATTCTACTACCCCAAGGTATCTGAAGTCCTCAGAAATTATTTTGGGAACTACTGGACACAGCATTGCAGTGCAGAAGCTGAATATCACTTAGGGCTGAAGTCCTCCAGGTTTCCAGGTTCCCTGAAGCAGAGGCAGAAGAATAAACCAGCTCATTGCAGTAATTCTGCACAAATAATGTGCTAGAACTTTCCTGTTACTCCCAGTTCTATCTTTCCCTTTGGCAGCAACAGCATTGGAAGGTCCCATGGACAACATGACAGCCTTGGTTACTGACTGTCAATCTAAGACAAGACCTGTGTGAAGAGGTAATGCTCCAAGGGCACCTGCAGTCCTGAAAATCCGTGAATGAGGGCTCACAGATATACGGCAGGCAGACTGTAGACCCGAAATCCATAGGAAATCTCAACTCAGGACCCTGGCAAAACAGAATGTCACATAATGGGAGATTCCGCATATGAATGTCATGAAACTCTTAATAGACTGTCAAATGACCAGGCAGGAACTCAAGCAGATTCCTAGCAGAAACTCACCTATATTTACTTTTTAGTACATCAAAACCAATGCGTTTCCAGAAAAAAAATCAGGATCTCAAAATACAAACTCTGTTGGAAATTTCAAATACACTCAAACAGGAAGATCAAGCAGTGAAGATAAGAGAAAAGGAGAAATTAGAGCACTTAATAGCACTCTTTCCATGGCTGGAGATAAGCAATAAAACTAAGGTGAAATAATTTATAAAAAGCTACCTGCAAGCAAATACACATATTTAAAACTAATTGCCATGCTTATGTATTTTTTTTATACTTAAAAAAAAATAGCTGTGCACAGTTCTACCATAAATTCTTGCTCTAGTACATTCTGGTATAGTGTAAACTTAGCCAAAGCATTGGCTTTTCTCCTTGCTAGGGCCGTCATTACTAAAAGAAATGCATCTATGGTGATGCTCTTGCCCCTATATGATCTTTATCCCTATGTGTCACAGACACATTTTCCTTTAAGTTTAATTACAGTTCCCAGAGTTTCAAAGTGAAGTTGGCTTCAAATCACATGTAGTCTTTATCACGGGACAGTTCAAATCTGGAAGCTCTGGAGCACACACAGAGTGCTGGCACTTCCTTAGTATTATCTGCAGTAGTGATGGGTCACATTTAAAGGCTTTTGTTTTTCAATATTCTTCCAGGCTTAGTCAAGGATCCACAGCTGCAACCTGCAAATAAGAAGAAATCTGAAGTAAAAGACAAAAGTAGCTCTGCTGAGGCAGATTTTGTCATGAATCTCTGAGGCTTTTTTGGAAAACTCTGTTTCCTGTTGTCAATTGATTGTAAAGACCAGCTTCCTTTTTTAAAAAAAGAAAAAAATGTTAGCATGACTAGCAATTACAGAGAAAAGTCGTGAAAACATAAATGAAATATGCCTGCAGGGCTCTAGGGAGGAGGTAAAGGAAAAGAGTATAACAGTTATTTCTCTCAGATCAAGATATTAAACAAAATGTGAGATATTCAAAAGCCTATGTATGGACTGTAAACAAGTAACTACATGGACTGAAGAAGAAAGAACAAATTTGGTGCCTCAAACAGCTTGTGAGCAGGGACACTAACCTCTTTAGTGCTGATGGCAGAGATATCGATACAGATGCTGGTACAATTCTGGTAGACAGATGCATCTCTTAGCCTGCTCAAAGTTCACCTTCACTGGTGCACAGCCACCAGTTTGAGGCAGGGCTGCGTGCTCTGTGTGAAGCATCAGGTCTTAATCTCACCCAAGGTCTTTGCTTATTTAGATGGATTAAGAGGATCTTGTGCTCTAACTCCTCTCAAACACAGAAAATGACATGCGAAAATTCATAAAATAAATTCAAATCTTTCAGTGGTGCCAGACTCATGGCACCATATTAGGAGCTCAATTGCTTAGGGATCAAACAAGTCATTTTTGAACGCATTGACGCCATGCACAAAATCCATATGAAGCCAGATAGAGCATCCAAGAACAAACTGAAAAGGGAAAATGAGCAGCATTTGCTCCCAGCAGCCATGTTCTGATTGCAGCCACATGACAATGTTGGATGCCGTGTGTAAAACATTTGTTAGCCTATTTAGCCAAAATTAACTACGAAAATGCACTGTGAGTTTTCTTTCCTCATGCTGGTAAGGTATGTTTTAACATAAGTGTTTTCTAACCAAGTGTTTATTTCTGTAAATGGTGTCATTATTATCATTACGTTGGCAAAGGTTAGGAATTCTTCTCAGAGTTCTCAGAATCACGTCTTTCTCGATAAAGTGTCAGGAAAAAAAACACATCTTAGACTTACCAAGATGCAGTAAATTAAGAATAAATAAGACAGCATCTTGCTGGACAACACAGAAGTTAGAAATGTTAACTGCACTTCCACATACCCACACATGGCTTTCTTGACAGACAAATCCAATCAGTATTCCAACTTCAATAGCAAAGAGTTCAAATGACCTGGCCATGGTCTCATATAATGGAGAAGTTTAGCCAGAAATAGAGGCAAAGTTGATTAAATTTCAGTACTGAGATCAATGCACCAAATCAAAGTACTTCTCCATTGGACTTTGCACTCTTTCCCACCATGTCCATAATGTGATGAGACAATTCAACCAAGCTGTCATCCTTGGAAACAGAAATTCACATGTAGGCCTATGTTTACAATCATTCAGCTTCAAATATACTTATATCTGAATGAGATCTTTGGGGGAAAAGAGGTTTAGAATGACTGCTACACAAGACAACGGAGTCCATTTTTTTCATTTGGGTTCAGGCTTATCCTTTTCCTTTTCTTCTTTAATAACCCCTTATCATCAGAGAATAGAAAAATCTCTGTAGTGGACCTGAGCAGTGGTCCATATAACCAGTATCTTTTTTTCTAATCATGTATGAAAAGGCAAACACAAAGGGATATATTCCCAAGAAATAACCCCAACTGCAGCAAGTTGGAACACAACTTTTAGATGTCATAGCACATATTTCTGAAGTTACTTTTTGAAGTCCATAAAATTTTAGCATCTACGATATCCTGTTAGCAAGAATTTACACAGTTTAACTACATGCTAAGTAGAGCATCATCTCCTTTTATGTAGAAGTTTCCATCTACTTCCTGTATGCTGCAGATCTGCCAGTTTCACCTTCTCCTTGCCACTCGTGATTTTATACACCTCTATCATAGCCCTTCTCAGCTGGCTCTTTTCCAGTCCAAGCAGTCTTAGTTGAGTTAGTTGCTGCAATACTTTGTTTGTTGTTATTGTACTGGTAAACTTTAATACTTCTTTTTTCTTTTTTTTTTTCTTGTCTACTAATGAACATTAATGATGTTCAACTTTCAACTGTTCAAATGTCTGATGAACTGATGTTCAAATTTCAACTATACTGAATTTGTCGTCTCATTATTCAGTGTCATGAGGTCTTTCTGTAGTCCTTTGCTGAAGCTGGTATTCCCCTCTGAGCCCCGAATAACAAACAGTGATATTAGCAGCTTCACCACCTCACTCTCCACGTCATCGCTAAGTGTTTATTGTTTAAACTCCGCCGTTTGCAGATTCAAACATTAAGTGGCATGAGTGGTGTATGATTACAACACAGTACATCAGGAAGGAAAGATTTCAAGAATTTCTGTACAATATTTCTATTCCTTTTATCACCTTTTCTTCCTTCCCATCTGTTCTATGTTCTTCCCATTTGCAGTACTCCTCAGAGAAAAATTACGTCTCTCAGGAAATTACTCTGATAACTGCTCTCTGAAAAGAACATTTTAATAATTAAAAGGTGAGTTCTTGCCATTCTGGAATCTATTCTAACTAAGCTAGAACCAGAGGGAGCTTGGAAAAAGAAGTTTAAAGGGACACTTAGGGAGAACCATAATTTTGTTCACTGAGTATGACGTCCTGACAGAATCAACTGCAGCTTTCTCCTTACTGTCTGGTGGGCTGACACGAAATATCTCCATGCCCTGAACAAAGGATGCCCCAGGGACCTGACAGCGCAGAGGATTTATGTAGCAGCCAGCCATCATCCTATTCAGAAGCATTTAGCCAGAGTAGTTTGCCTTGCCTCTACATCCAATCTCCATCAGTCAGAAATGTCGAGGGACCAAAAAGATTTAAGAGCAAAGGGTAACTTTTGTTTGGGGCTGATTTGTTCATTCACAACATGCAGCAAATGTGAGAATATACTTAAAAAAGGAAGGAAGAATTATGCAAAGTTGTTTTAAAATCCAAGTGGTAACATATTGCTGAAAGAAGTGGCTATCTCTTAACCCTAGGAAATATGACCTTCAGGATTCTTGTTTTGCCTAGGCCAAATAACAATAAAACATTCCTATACCATTTCCTTCTCCTGCATTCCCTGTCACTGAGTATGAGTCTTTAATGAAATCTTACTCAGACAGAAAAAAAATGCAAAACTCACTACTAAAACAACTTAAGATTTGAGAATCATCTTAGCATTTCTTACATGTTAAAGAAAACTATATCTATCCTGATTTAGCATGTAAATATTATTTTCTAACAAACTCTTTGCTATCCTTGTTAGGTTGTTTTTCATCCAGTGAGACATATATATCCAACGACTCTGAAGCCCTGTAAGGCAGCCTCTGTGGGTGCCTTGGTCTTCCTTTCCTACATGACTACAAGAAGGATATGGTCATTTCCTTCCTATATAAGCATTTTCTTTTATGTGCAAATAAGGCTGCATATATATATATAATATATTTATTATAAATCTGGATTATATTTGAAGTTATTTAACATTTTATACAACCACCATTTTACCGTAGTTTATGTAGTCACTTGCCCATTCATGTCACTTAGATTTTCTATGAACAAGTATCTTCACCTCAGTCACACTCCCGATTTCGTGTATCTAATTGGATGACAACTGTTCATATTATCAAAATGAGTGGGACATCATGGGAATTTTGGTTGGCTATACAGTTTGATCAGCAAGAGTGCAAAAATGTTGTGAAACTTGCTCTGTTTAAGGACATTCCTGTGAGTATCAGAGTACAAAAGTCCAATTTTTTTTACTAGAAGCATTTTTTTCCACTCAACCCTGAGCTTGGAAATGATTCCTAGTTTGTCTTGAGGGTGGAAAATAACAATTTAAACAAAATCACCAACTGTCACATACACACAAAAAATCCACCAAGTTCAAAATATGCATGAATAGTCAATGAACTGAAATGAAAATTCTCTTTTGATGTGTGAGGTTTCTCAAAGACTGTCTAATAAAGATCACAGTGGTTCCTTTTTATGCTATCAGTACATATGCTCTAAATTTTACTCCATTACTTTGCAAATATTGTATATTGACAATAATAGGTCAGTAACTACTGACCTAAAGCAACTACTTCTTTAACATTTCAGCAGGCTTCTCATTTTAATTCTGTTTTCCACCCAAGGAATATCACTGCCACAGTAGCCTTGTTGAAAATGTTTCAAAAGCACCAAAAGCCATCTCAATGCATGCATATAGGACTAGGTGAAATAAACTCTCATGCTCACTGTTATGTTTAGAGATGGTGTCAGTTGTTGCATGCGGTCACATTAGGCTTTTGCCTTTCTCCTTTGAGGCCAGAAAAAAAAATGGCAGCTATACCCAGCACAAGGCATTGCCATCTGTATGCATTAGAGTAAGCCAATTTACTTCCTCGGAATAGGACTTTCTAAGCCTCTAAAGCTACAGGCGAAAAAAAAGATACTCCACTTTGTTTTCTGAGATCCTAAACCTGATTTTTTTCCCATCTGAAAAGAGATTGCCTTAATGGTAAGTATTGATATTGGTAGGTTTATTTTGTAGGCACATGTTTTGAAACAGGATTTGAATAAAAATTCTGCCAAGGAAATAATGAAAGACAGGTAAGGTCATCTGTCACTTTATGAGCCTTTGAAAAATATATTATTCTGTGAAAATCAGTTTCTGTTTTCGAAATGTGCACTAGAAAATGAATGACAAAGGGAGACCAAAATCAGGAAGAGAACTACTTTGTGTTTTGTTTTGATAGGAAAAAAAAATCTGTATTAACCAAACGAGATTTTTGTTGTAACATAATTCACATGAGTCATAATGTTGAATCTTATACCAAACACACCAGAGGCTCCACAAGATAGCAAGTTCTGACCCAAAGCTCAGAGAATTTTTTATCAGTCTGGGTTGAATAAGACATCATTCATTTAACAGAAATTAGAAGTAGCTGCCTTGGCACAGTTTGTCTGCGGAATTACAAGAGGATGGGCACGAATTCTTATAATGTCAAAGTATGTTTACTGACTGGCTCATGCTTTGAAGGGAGTCTCTTTGCATTCTGCTTGCGGTGCTCTGTGCAGAGTTATCCTTATCTTTAAATGAACAAATGCTGAAAATCTTCTACCCTACCAGTCTGTCTCCGGAGAGCAGGATAAACGTGTTCAACTGAATGCACAGTTAACTCTCTTCACCCGGATTTTACATGTTGACTATATTTTCATCTTTATTTTTAATGATTTGTTCCAGTCTGAAATCCTCATCGGCTTCATAGAGGATATAAGAATTTTTTTTTTTTATGCTCTGACTTTGGCTTCATTTAATCATTTCCTTTAATCCAAATTAAACAATATATACTAATGCAAAAAAGTTAGATATGCCCTATGTAAAATTACAGTTTTAAGCAACTGCAGTCGTGAGGCATTTTTTAAAAAATATGAGGCTGAATTTGCACATGTGAATGTTTGCAACTTTTATTATCCATGAAAATGTTATTCAGAAAACAGCTACATATTCTAGGCAGAAAGCGGCACTGCTACATTTTATAATGTCCATGTCAGGAAAAATTACACTTCGCATTTCTGTCAGGTCTGTTTTACAATTTTTTCATCCCCTTATTCATATTTTTTTAGAGAATGGTTCTGTAGACTTCATAATTTCAAGGAAAGAAAATAGTAATTTTTTCCCACTGCAAATTATGCATTCTCAGTTTTAACATAGCTTAAGATATTATTTAGATGACCAATAAACCAATAACAGCCAATCCAACAACCTTTTGATTTGATATACAGCCAATGCTGAGAACAATAACAACTCAAAATCAAGTTGCAGGAAAATATTTGAAAATAAATGATAAATAACTTCAAAAATACATTTGTGTAAACAGTGCTAGGTAAGGCTCAGAGATATTGCTTTTATATTGCTTATTGCTTCTCTTATATCTACAGTATATATATTGTATTGCAATATATTATAATGCTTCTTGCATTCTACTGGCAGGATCTCAGCTCAGGTCAGGAATTGGAATGGGATTTCATGAGGATGCTTCACATCTGCACACTAGGAATTGGGACCCTTTTTTATTGGTGGTAGTGGTGCCCATCTTTATGAAACTTTGCCACATGTCAAGCCTTTGAGATGCTAAGAGCTGCAAAAATAAGCTCTAAACTCCTAACTTAAAGAGTAAGAAAAACAAAAAATACTGTGGCAGCTGCTTTGGAATCTAGAAATCTCTCTCCCTGTGGAGAGATAGAAAGAGAGTCAGCCCAGGAGAAACTGGGCTAACAAGTACGAATGAGGGGTTCATCCTACTGGGCAGCACCAGAATAACTTCCAAAAGCAGTAGCTGTAGTAAAGCCATTCACACACATTAGGGAAATGAACAGCCTTCTCTCTTCTGGAGCTCAAAATTCTACTTTGTAGTCATCAAATACTTCAACTTGTTAGGGAGACCTGATCATAAGAAAGAGTTTACTCCCCTCTAATAGCCATCCTCTACAGCTACAGTTAATTTATTTTGACCAAAATGTAGTAGAATA
Source organism: Rhynchotus rufescens (assembly GCA_032273925.1). NCBI lineage: Eukaryota > Metazoa > Chordata > Aves > Tinamiformes > Tinamidae > Rhynchotus > Rhynchotus rufescens. The sequence goes on from JAVCKT010011366.1 coordinate 10,355, forward strand.
ATAGGAAGTTTTATACGCAGTTACTTTCTCATTTGCTCAGTTTTGGCTAGAATGAGGCACGTGATTCTGAAATAACAACATTACTTTTATATCCTTAAGCCAATGGAATAATCCCTTCTTGCAGAAACCATGACATGTGATTCAAACTAGTAATTACATTTATTTTTTTCTGCACAGTTGATGCTGTTGCCAAACAAACAAACAAACAAAAAGAGTGGCTCTGAACATCTTTTAGAACAGCCTAAGAAAGCATACAGGTTACACCTTTATTTCTCATGGTTAAATGCTGGGGCAAGATTGCAAATGTCACCATTTTTTTCCAGTGACAGAATACTAATATTCAGATTGCCCAAGATAGTTTGTGTAGACATTAAATGAGTGAACTATTCTATCAAAAGCTGCTTCATTTTTACAGACTAATTAAAGGGACACTGTCAAGGTTGTTAAGTATGAGAATTTCCATAAACTGGCAGTTGTGCCATTTGAAAGCACTTACCTTAAAGGGACACTGTCGACTTTAAAAAATCACATTTATACCTGGTCTGAATGCTGTATGCTTTCAACTAGTGCAGTTTAAAGAGCTTAAAAAATGTTTTATTTTCTTCTAATTTGGTAGGGTAGGGAGTAGGAAGAGAAGGGAGGAAATGGGGGGCTTGCTTTCCTGGCTTTTATGGTGTATCATTTTATAAACTTTTGAAGAGCCTAGCCGGCAAGAGTGTAATACCTTCTAAAGCAACTTCAGACATGATTTTCAAAGGTAATTATCCACTTAAAGACACAGATTTCAGTGGCATTTGAATACCTGAACTGTGTGGATGGTTTTTGAAATTCCAGAGGATGCTTATCTAAATTTTAGATTTCTAAAATACTTTTGAAAATTGTGTCATAAAGTGTTTAGGAATCTCTGGCACTCTGTCAGACAGTGGGATTCACATTGCTAAGTCCCTTCTGTGCCTGCAGTTTTATTTTCCTGAAAAGTCCTCCTACCTGTTACACCACCGCACACTGACGTCGACTTCACTGCTGCAGCTGGTTCTCAGAGCAGGGCCTTCAGATCCTGAATGAAGTCAGCCCTGAAAGTCTCCTTCTAAGGATATGATCAGACTTTTTTTATTACCTAGCTCTTAGCTAGTCATGTTAAGAAAGAACACATACTAGCCACTATTGTAAACACTCATGCAAATGCTAAAGTAAAATAGGATATGACTTTAAAGGTAAAGTTTACACTCCTCTGAGAGCAATGGTATCTTCAAACAATTACTTGTATTCCTGTTGCACCCTCTTTTGTTGCTTTTATGCAGACGGATTTTTGGTTTGTGTTGAAGACTTTTCAAAGGAAGCTGGTGCACACAGTTATTCATTAGTACTGGATTTATTTTATGTGGTCAAGAGTACAGTTGAACGTATGACAGTTTTTGACATCTGTTGAGAAGCACTATATTCAAGTGGGTGATTTAGATGCTGATGCAGCCACTAATTATTCTTTCCCATAGAGAGAGCCTGACAGTTGCTCATATCTACCCTTTCCTTAATGATATCACAGGCCTGAGAGATGTTCTACGAAATCCTTAAATTACTGATAGCCAGGAAATAGAGAATTCTTGCAAAGAAGTTGAAATATCTATATTTAATACATACTCAAGCTATATACACATTTTTGATGACAGGACTCCCCACTAGCAATTACTGACTCATCTTTACTTACCTATGGTAGCTTCTAAGACTTGTTTTTTTCCCTTTGTCTGTAGAATCTTGCACTGTTTCAAAAGACTATCAAAACATCATTCCACTATTTAGTGTCTTTGAATAAGACTACTGGCAGACAGCTAAGTCACTGAGCTCAGTGCCATTCACACAGGTATCTTTTACCAAGGAACAAATCTCCCATTTGACAAGAATACTAGTTTCAGCTTGATTATAGTCGCATTTTCTGAAATCTCCAGCTTACATAGGAAATTATCTAAGATTTATCTGGTTGCTAGATGAGGACCTCTCATATTTTTGCTAGTGCTGCGACTGTTTAACTGGTTGGGTTTTGTTTCCTGCCCTATACACATCTCGCAACTCTTTGCATGACCAGGGAAAGCAAACAGGCATAAATTAGAAATTAGACTGTTGCTTCTCATTCTGCAAGCTGATTTGTGGTATCTTGTAAAATTACTGCTTCTTTTGATAGCAGTTTCAGTGTTTTACTGAGTAGAATCACATTCCTAGGATTTTATCTGCCAAACACAGGAGAAATTTGGGCATATTATAAGTGCAACCTGTTTTCAGGGAAAACTGTTTTAAAAGAGGTCTTAGTCCAATGCCAAGACAAAGCTTTTGAGAGCTATACAATTGTTCTCTTTTTTTCCCATCATTTCACAGAATCACAAAGAGTTGAGGCTGGAAAGGAAACATAGAGATCCTCTAGTCTAATGCCCCTGCTCAAGCAGGGACACCTAGAGCATGTGACACAGGGTGGCATCCAGGTGGGTTTTGAAGATCTCCAGAGAAGGAGGCTCCACAACCTCCCTGGGCAGCCTGTTCCAGGGCTCTGTCCCCCCCCCACAGGAAAGAAGTTCTTCCTCACATAGAGATGGAGCTTCCTGTGTTTCAATTTTTACCCATTACCCCTCGTCCTACCACTGGCCCCCGCCGAGAAGAGTTTGGCCTTTTCCTCTCTACAGTCCCCCTTCAGGTACTTATACATATTGATCAGATCTCATCTCACTCTTCTCTTGGCTAAACAGGTCCAGCTCACTCAGTCTTTCGTCATAAGATAGATGCTCCAGTCCCTTAATCATCTTTATCACTTTCTGCTGGACCCTCTCCAGAAGCTCCACGTCCCTCTTGTCCTGGTGAGCCCAGAACTGACCCCAATACTTCAGGTGCCGCCTCACCAGAGCTGAGGAGAAGGGCAGGATCCCCTCCCTCGCCCTCCTGGCAACACTGCTCCTCATGGAGCCAGGATCCCACTGGCTTTCTTGGCCACGAGGGCACTGCTGGCTCATGGGTAACTTGCTGTCCACCAGGACTCCCTCCTCTCCACGCAGCTGCTTTCCAGCAGGTCAACCCCTAATCTGTCCTGGTGCCTGGGGTTATTCCTCCCCACATGCAGGACCCTGCACTTTTGTCCTTGTTGAACCTCATGAGATTCCTCTCTGCCCAACTCTCCAGCCTGTCGAGGTCCCTCTGAATAGCAGCACAGCCCTCCAGAGTGTTGGCCACTCCACCCAGCTTGGTATCATCCACAGACTTGCCCAGGGTGCCCTCTGTGCCCTTGTCCAAGTCATTAATGAACAAGTTGAACAGCACCGGGCCTAGTACTAATCCCGCACCACCGGCCACAGGCCTCCAACTGGACTTGGCCCCATTTATCACCACCCTCTGAGCTTGCCATCCAGGCAGGTCTCAATCCACCTCACTGTCCATTCATCTAACTCACACTTCCTGAGCTAATTTAAAAATATTTTTTTTATATCAAAAGCTTTACTACAGAGCACTTTCTCCTAATTACAGATTATCTCTACTTCTCCCAGGCAGACTGACCATATAAGCATGCAGTCTCTTCTGATACTATGTTTCATTTGCTACATTGAATTAGAATTACCTCAATCCACTTCATGAATTCTTCTTAGAGAATCTGATTTAACTTTCTATGTCATGTCCATCAGAGACTGCAATTATTTGAGGGTTAATTTTACAAGTATTGAAGTAATAATGACTTGTTGGGTTGTGACAGAGTTAAAGTACCAGAGTTAAACCTGAGGTTAAGAGAAGGAAGGTTGTGGGTGCTTTTTCTTTTTTTTTACCCTCCTTTAATAGAACAATTAACACTTAGTCTAATCAATCATGCATTTGTGAATGTCTTGCTGATAGGTCATGCACCATTACATCAGTGTGTGAGAGATAGCCAATGCAAATAGGTCACTGGATGTCATCTCAATGACATCTTACTGTAAATCTAATATAGTTTAAATGGTATAGTGATGAGCATAGTGATGAGGCAACAGAGTAAAAACTACAGATTCATAAAGCTTTATTAGCTAAAAAACAGGTTTTCTTAAGCAGGATAAGCAACACAGCACTGACTCGACCATTGATAACCAGGTACTCATATATGCTATTGGTATTGGACACCTCGAGGGGTCTAAATATCGCAATAACTGTAGAAATATCTTTAAACAATAAATCTCGTTTTGCAGGTCACTGTCCGTGGGTTAAAAGAGTTTTTCCTTTATAAAAGAACAAAGAGGTAGCAAGGTTTGCTTTATTTGCTCAAACATTACAAGATGGTGAATTTAAACAACAGTTTTTGCACTCAGGCAAGAGTCCCTGCTGCCTATTTCTTCCTAACTTAACAAAATAAGAAAAGTCCATTCTTGTGGTTCAAGAATGACTGCAAAGGAAAATGATGTGATGCACACTGGGGTACAGGTGCACCAACACATGCCTGCCAGGGTGAGGGTTGGCATTAGCTGCTTTGCAGAAACTCCTTGAGTGCTCATCCTTATATCACAGTTCCCTGCTGTAAGACAGTTTGCCTCTTTCTTACCAACAAGTACCTGTCATGGGTAAGGCAGTCTAAAGAGGAAAAATGTTACTTGAATTAATTTACTGACACCGACACCAAACTGATTGCTAATTCAGGTATTGAAGAAGAGCAGAAACAACTTCACAACCATTTGTATTAACATCAATTATCTCTATTATTATTATCCTCTACCATAATTTTCATCTCGTGTTTCACCCTGTCAAAATTCTTCCAACAAGCGGATGGCCACACAGGTAACAGTGAAGGTGAAGGTAACAGTGTCTGTTGCTCTGCTGTAATGGTTTCTGCCACTCTATTTCTTAGTGTCCCTGCCCCAACAGAGGCCACCTATGACTGTGGTCCTTAAGAAGTGTGCCTGGATTTGGTGTTGAATGTTCCTCGAGAACACCTCCATCCTCCAGTATCTCCTCTCTTCTTTCTTGAAGATGTTTGATCAAGGGTGCCTGTGCTTTTCTGATGAGATAGTTTTGGCATGTGGTGGTTAAATTACCTTTTTCCCATTGCTTTCAGGTGTCTGGGGTCTGTCCTTCCCTGCACAACTGCAGCCCTTCTACTTAGGGCCTAAACATGCACTCAGAGAGCTCAGGATGCTGTAAGCTCGCATGGGCTTTTCCGTGTTCATTCTCTTCAGCTGGAAGAATATGCTTGTCTCTGCAACATTACCACTAGTGTTACAACTTCGTGTGTGTGGCTGGAATCCTCACAGCTTAAAATTGCCATTCCATATGAAATTTTGGAAACAAAACTCAACCACTAAATTTCATCCAGAAAGAAATAAGAATTTTCAAACTTTTCCAGTTAAATGAGACTTCTGACTTGCTTTCCTGAAATGGAGCTGGCTGCTCCTGCTTTGCATGTCCCTTCAGACTTTCCAAGAGAGCATAAAGAATGATCACATACAGCAACTTTCTAGCTCCTAGATTGCTGGTGAGCCGTAACTCAGCTCAGACTGTGTCTGTTGGGGCTTCTAGACTTTTGGATGTCTGCTTTGTGGTTGGGAGCACTAACATGTCTGACCCTGGTGCTGCCTGCAAGTTAGGACTCAAACTGCTGGACTGGGCCCAGGAATTTGAGGTTCAAGGTACAGACTCATGTCTGCACTGAGACCAGGGTGCTTCTACAAAACATTTTGGTGTTTCAGATCATCCTTGCTCATAAGAGTTGGGAAGGCTTTAGAGAGATATGTTTTTCCCTTTCCTCTACAGGGAACAAAAAAGTTGCACATATGGCTTTCTTTCCCTCATTGTCAATCTTGAACTCTACTCAGAGGTTGAATTGGCTCCTCTCTTTTCATTTATCATCATCTTCTGAAGAACACTTTTAATAACAACAGACTATCTGCAGTGTCTCTGATTTAAGTAGCAACTATTGATTGACTAGTTAGAACTTCCGTGCTTTATGAATTGTTCTCTAGAGGTGACGAAATGGGGAAATCAATGCTTCAATTTGCTTTTATATTCAACCCCCAGCACAAGTTAGATTTTTCTAAGCAAGCTCCAGAAGGAGAGGGAATATTTTAAAGTACCGACATATTTTGTTTGTGCAGAAAGACAAACATAACATCAGATGTTCAGTTTATCATACACAGTTCTGTGATGAAAAAAATGAATAGTTCAAACCAGTGATAACTTATTCGAGCTAAAGTTCTTTGTTGGAAAAGTAGACTGTATCTCAGATGATCCTCAAGGTTTTTTTTAAAAATACTCTAAATCAAGTAATTTCTCCACTGAGTGGAGAAGTACTGTTCTTATTGTGGATGGCCTAAAGCACCAAGGCAGAACCTTCATTTCTTGGTTGCTATTATTGCCATGGCAATAGTGATTATTAGCCTTATTGTATCAGGCTAACTTCATGCAGGGGGAATCAAGTATGGATTTACACAGATTTGCAGTAAAATGTAGTGGAACATTATGTTGTATAGGCATAGAAGCTGCTATTCTTCGAGTCACAGTTACTATTTCTAGGAGCCAAAATGCATGATTATTCACTTACCTTTTTACAGCAGAAAACCTCTTTGCTCTGAATGAGGTACAAGACAGGTTAATTTTAATGGCTTATATTGATAGATTAAGTGCATATGTTTTGTCCATGTATCAGTTCTGAATGCAAATGAATGGCCAGACACTATTAATTTTGTACATTTTTGGTATAGAGATAGTACTATATATGTTCAATAAGCCAGAAAAAAATGCCATGCGTAGTTCTCTGTCAAAAATGAAAACAACACCATTTGAAGTTTCTATATACTGCCAAAAATGTAATGCCAGAATAAATGGACACTCAATTTTATGAAAGATTTAGTTTTGCTAAAATAAGAAGCAGGCATGAATAATTGTCATACCACATAGAAGCAAATGATTACTCTAGTTTTAGAGCAGCCATAAAGTAATGATCATTTCCTCATCTCTGAAGAAAAAATGTGGGGGAGAAGTGTGTACACAGCTATTATTTCAGTAGATGGTACATATTACATTCATGTGTCATACCTTCTACTAACGTAAAACGTAAAAACAGTGTCTCCGTCAGCTTTGAATACCAAGTTCCATATCTTTTTGAGGTACTATTTTCCCTGAAGGATCAATAATTTAATCAGCTGTTCATTATTGTGATGATTAAAATGGAAAACAAATTACCAGGTCTTGCTTAAGTGAACACATCTTCTATTTATAATTATGCTTCTTATAAGAGGTGTATAAGTTGAATATTCTAATGAAGAAGCAGGACTTTAGAAATCTTCATCATTAATCAAAACTTAATAAGCTACCAAAACATTACTTAAAAATACAATCTAAGCACCAGCGAAGGGAAATATTTTTTTAAACAAAAAAAAACACAAAATGGAAGGAAAAGAAACTGGAAGGAAAGTGGAGGGAAAATGAAAGGAAGGTAAAGTGAAAGGAAAGTGAAAGGAAAGGAAAGAGGAAGGAAAAAATGAAAGGAAGGGAAGCGGAAGGAAGAAGGAAGGGAAGGGAAGGGAAGGGAAGGGAAGGGAAGGGAAGGGAAGGGAAGGGAAGGGAAGGGAAGGGAAGGGAA
>JAVCKT010011366.1:18024-32428 GCA_032273925.1 Rhynchotus rufescens
AAGGGAAGGGAAGGGAAGGGAAGGGAAGGGAAGGGATCAGTGCAAATTTCCTTAAAAGCAATCTAGGACAATAAATATTGTGGGAAATAAAAGAAACCACTTCCTTTCTCTCCCCAGTCTTAGTTCAGAACTAATAATTGCAGTTACGGCTGCCATGATAATGAAAAAAAAAAGGAAAGTTTGAAAAGAAAGGAATGTTATATTCATAGTTGAAGCTAAATAGCAAAGCTGTGGACAGCCAGATCCTCAGGCCAGGACCCGAGCTCAGGAAATGAAGATCTGCTTCCTGCCATGGACTTCCGATTTAATGTTGAGAGATTTGCACTGCAGGGGCTGAAATTCAGGATAGAGTAGTTAAAAGGATAGGATATTTAATGCTAGCTTGCAAAGAATATAAATATGGTGTTTGAAATTGCCTAAATTAGCCTAATTTTCTCCTGAGATCTCTCTGGCAATCAGAAGGAGCTTTAAGGAGCCATCTGTCCTTAGCAGCACCTGGAGAGACTTGTCACAGGATGTCAAATGCCTAAAGTCAACAGGAAGACTGGACACAGACAAATCTTCTCACCAAACAACCATCTCAAGAGGTCCCACTCACATGTCTGAACCTAAGAGATCCATAACATTGCTCTTGACTAATCTTTTTCTATACTTTTTTTTCTTCTTCTTCTTTTGGGCTTCAGAGAAAACAATCAGAAAGGTGTTGGCTTCTTCTTGTAGCATATACTAAAACAAGAATGTCCAGCCTATGGACCAGCATTTGATCTAGCCTACAATATTCTCTCTGTTCAAAAGTCCACTTAATGCCCTTTCTTTACAGAAGACTTTCAGACACAGCCGAGAAGTTTACTTATGTGGCCAGCCCTTTCTATACTACCTGTACGACCAGAAGTTCCTCTCGTTCATTACCGTTTTGTGGACACTGCAATGTAAAATTCACAAATTAGATGCCATGCTTCACCTGTCTCGCCAGGGCTTCTCAGCACGTGGCTCTTCCATGGCTCCTGAGGAATTTTACTCCAAAGTGAAGATATTTAGTCATCCTGAGTGCTTTTAGTGTTCAGGCAGAGTGCTAGAGAGCAGACTGAATTTTTCAATGAAATTTCCGTTCTGTTGTCCTTATAGAGCTGTCTAGTGGCTTTAGTGATACTCAAGGGTGTCTTCTCCAGCCCTAGCTGCTGCACCAAAGGAATTATGAGTTTCCCAAAGGGCTTGTGTCATGTATGCTGCTTCTATAGCAACATCTTAGATGGTGGGTAACAGCTCCTGGATGCCTCTGTTTAGACAAGTGAACTGAGCCACTGAAATATACTTAAATCACCATCTAAGCACTGAAGTATGTAAATGAGAATAACAGGATTTCCTAAACTGTAAGGGTGTTTTGAGAATAGTATGGCTTAGTTCATGCTCTAAAGAAAGACACAGAAAAGGATTCTACATCACTTTCACACATTACCTAGAGCATTTGTCAGGATTCTAGTCAACCCATAACTCTTATTAATGTGTTATTATTCTCTTTAGACAATCAAAGTAGGAAGAATCAGGCCAACATACATAAATTGCTTGATAAAAATCTTATCTATTTACCCTTACAAACCTGTATTTAACACAGATCCAGGGATAATGTTTTAGATGCCTTTATTTGAAAATATTGGTATAAGAAAACTTCCTGAACAAAGGCTGACTGAAATTCTGGGTTCTCATGCCATAGACCGAGAAATCCTCCAGGCTGACTCAGCTGCCAACCAACCTGATGCTGCAATGTTCAACACAGCAGTAGTTAGAATAAGTGGATAAGAATATCAGGTACCGGCAGCTCAAGATGAGAGAGAAGGAAAGTAGAAAAAAAGGTAAAACCAAAATGAAACAACATACGTGCTGAAAGTATAAAACTTTTTCTGTAGTGCAGAAATGTACTCCTTTCCAATGTGCTTATTACATAACTTCTGATCCCAGTATTATTACAGTGCCTGGGGAAAAAAATGGGAGTTGAAAGAATGTAGTAAACTATCTCCATTAGAACTAAATGTGTTTTAGGGAGCTTGTTTCTATTACAGAAACAGAAAGCAGGAATGTTTTGTCACATGGGAGGTGTTGAAAGGCAGGTCTGCTCTGACATGCCAAGTTGTATTTATACCTACAACTGGCCCGATCTGTTGCTGATGAAAGCACAGAGAGCTGCAGTGAAGGCAACTGAGCTGGACTGTCTCTAAAAACCAGCAGAAGTGCTGAACTTTCCTCCTGGTCTGTTTGGATTCAGGCATGCATTTAATTTTTTGAGCCTCTCACAGCAATGTGAGGTCACAATCATCTGGAAGTTGAAGGGCTGGTACTTTCAATTCCTGGTTCTGTGGGGTTCTTTTATTTATTTATTTAAAGTAATTAAAGACAAATACTGACTGAACAAATGTGATTTTCAAGATTGCCCCCCTTGCCCGCTTCCAGATTCTAGACCACTCAACTTCCTTGGAAAAGCATCTTTCTACCAAAGTATGAGTGACACCTGGGAGTTCCTGTGCTGGTAAATGGGTCGTGCTAGGGTGCTGCAGCACCAGGCAGTGCTGTGTGGTGTCATACACCTGGCAAGGTGCCTGAGTGCACGGCTGTCACCCCATGTTCACCCTTCACCCAGCAAGGACAAGCCTCTCACATGGACATAGGATGCCATCTGGGTCCTGCTAGGGAAGGGCAGCTCCATGGGAGACGGAGGAACAAGTGCATATCTTCCCTCAATACACCCAACCCATGGATGCTGCCGCTTTGGGAGACAAGGCTGCTTCTGGTCTCCACAGAGAGCACCCCCCACACCTCTTACACTTGGCTGAGCACCTGACAGATGCAAAATAGAAGATCTAGCTCCACAGAGCAAAGTCAACAGTGAAGCATTTAGGAGCTCAGGTTCAGAGCTTCCTTTCTCCATGACCATCCATACCATCACTAGATTGCTGGAATGACTGTATTCAGCATTGCTCCTGAACACAGTGAGTTGATTTGCCAGTTTAGATATCTGAGCAAGAAGCCTTCAGAGCAGGAATAACATTACCAGTGAAGAGCTCTTCCTCTTCTTCCCAATCTCTCATCCACTGCCCCTCACAGTCAGGTTTCTCACTGTCTGCTAACCCGGGCAACTACCATTGCTTTAAAGTGTTGTGGGTGGTATTTAGGACAGAAGAGGTGCTAACTTTTAAGCTCGACTATAGTGCTGTGGTGATAATCTTTTCAAACTACCTAGGAAAAAATAAGTAGTATAATAATGTTAGCCAGGTTGTTCTTCCTACCTTATCAACACCTGCAGACACAAACCTGCACTGACAAAAGCTACACCAGAGGGTAGGATAAATGGAATTAGAAAATATTACCTTTAGAAGCTCCCAAATGTGATATGCAACAGTAATGTAGATAGCATGGAAAAACAGACAATAAGTACAGCTTTGAATTCAAACATGACCTTCAAAGAGCTTTTTCTTAGAAACACAGAGTGAAAGCTCTAAACCTTTGAAAGAGCATGACCAAACAATAAGCCCCCAACTTCATGTACACCTCTGAGAATTCATTCTCAATAACAAACTCTCAGAAGTCTTTTATCACTGCTTTAAAGTCTCTATTTGTGAAATTTGAAAAAAAAATATATATCTTCCTTTGCTCCATTTTTATCACATTCTCAAGGTATCTTATCAATATTCACTCAGTAACCATGAGCATATTTCTAAGTGACAGTGCCGAGCAGTATGTGATAAACTGGAACATTTTTGCAGCTCAGACCAATGTGCAAGATAAAAGCATACAGGCTCCCGCAAAAGCAGCAGGGCTTGGGCTGAAATGTCAGAAGCAACTACTCTGCGGGGAATGATTCATTAAGCTGACACTTCAAAACCTGGAGGAGCTGTTCTAGTGCTCCAAGCTAGGTTTGAAATACCTGGACTCTCTTGAACTGCAGGTTCAAACTGGCAGAGTCTAGTAGCCCTACTCTGACTCTTCCAAGTGAGACAAATTGAGCTCTGTGACGTTTAGGACAGAATGTTTCATAGACGAGATCTTCTGTAAAGTGGAGCTGTGTTTGCAATTTACAGACACAAAAAGTCCATGACACTTTTTATCAGAGAAAGGGATGCCTTCGGACGTCTTTAGTTATAGCTGAACAGCTGTTCTCGTTTCATCGTACTTTTAATAAGTTTTCCTAGAAAAAAGTGTGATCATTAAATGCATCTTTTATTAAATAGACAATTCAAGTATGATGCTTTTACAAAGGGGTAAAATACGCTAAGATGCAACCATAACTTCAGAAGAAATATTGAATAGTTGCTTCAGAAACAATTACATTTTCAGCAATCATCTCCTTTGCTGAAGGAACGTAATGTGTAAAAGCATATGATCTATATAAAGCATTTGCAGCCACAGATGAGACAAATTAAAAAAAATCAAATTTGAACAAGAAAACAGCCTGTGAAAAAGCAACAAAAAGCTCATGGTGAGAAGATAAACTATTGAAAGCCTGGTTAGTTACCAAATCTTAAAATCAACCTGCTGATTAATTCTGCAGTCATTAAAGCATAGAGGGATAAAGCTCAACTCCATCTAACTTACTTGACCACAGTATTCTACGGCGGCTAGAAGAACAGCCAAAAGAAGAAGTAAAATAGCTGACATGAAGATGTGCAAGGTGGACAAAGTTTTACCCCATGCTAAAGCAAAAGGAAGAACTTTGATTTAAGCTGTCCCTTTGTTCGTCTGTTAAATACGCCAAGGCCGCCTGTTACAGAATTGACCTAAGGCACATTATGATTCAGTGAAATGTTTATTCAAGGACATAATTTTTTTGTGTGCGACTCTTGATGAATCGCAGTGTGTTTTATGTGACAGAAAATACTAGGTATGTTAACGGAAGGAAAACAAAAAATACCCAGAGCGGTAGTGTAGAAGTATAACTTCATACAGAAATATATCCTGTCCATTGCAACCAGTTTCTAGACAGTGTGCTTAGATCTTTTGTCCAGCATTGTGGTGGAAACAGCAGTGGTCTATCTACTCTTGACCTCAAAAAATAAGGACTAGTCCTGAATCTAACCACTAATCATGCTAAATGGCTAGTCTCCTGATGTGACGATGTACAGCCTTTTCCCTCGATATTGAGTCCTTTCTGAAGATGGTACAAGACATACAGTATCAGTGGACTACAGAGCTTGTGGATTTTTCTTAATTTGGGTTCCAATTTTAGCAATATCTGTAAGTAGATGAGCTCATTTACAGCATGCATGCACAGGGTAAATCCTCCGTCTTGAGAAAGCTAGAGAAGGAGTGGGAATGGAGAGGACCCTGTAAGAACAGGGCTGACCGATCTCTAAAAATCAATTCATGACATGGAGATGAAAAATTAAATTTTGGTCAAGAAGAAGCATAAGAGAATGTTTGTTTTTTGAAGACATTATTTTAAATGACCATTAGGCAATATTTACAGTATGATATTAATAATATATAATTGCATGTGTTAATAATTTACAGAGACACTTGACAATCTTCCCTCAAGCAACTCAATCTAAGTGCTATGCAAACAATGTAACTTAGAATTTATACATTTACTCCTTTTTCAAGGAGAAACAGGGCTATTCAGCACATTTTTAGTGATATTATTGGAGGCCACTATTCAGGATTCATCTTCCTACATGAAGAATAAAATAAAGACATTCAAAGTGAAAGAGACACCAATGATGAAGAAACATTTGTTTTTCTATATTCTCACTGTGTGCTTATTTAAATGTGGTTACCTGAGTTACTTAAAAAATCTTACCTGTTTTACAGATTTTGTATTATTTTTTCATTGCTTTTGCACACATTTTCATTTTAAAAAATGAATAAAACATGCAAAGCAGATTTTAAAATATTTTATGTCTTAAAGAAAAAGATGCAAGGCAAACCATTGATTTTGCAGGACCTAGGACAGTGCAGATTTTCCAGAATGCCCACAGTCTGATGACTACTCCAAGTATCGAGCACCTACCTACCTAAAGCTGCTCTCATCTTCCCTTCTCCCAGGCACAAGGGACAGTAGAGATCAAAGTATTCTGGCCTCTTAGCCTTATATTTTTCTACTAATATCAAACAAAACTGATTTAAAGGTTAGTAAAATGATAATTATTATTTTTTCTTTGCCTGATAAACCTTATCAGGTTGATACCGGTGCTTTTTTTTTTTTTTTTTTTGTGCAGGCACAAATATATCCACAAAATAACTACTTTTTACTTATGCCAAAATTAAACACCTTTCATTTAGTTTTTAAGAAATTAATGAACAAAAATCAAATGTTTATTTTTGACAATTGTCTCTAAAGAATCAATAAAATATAGCTCCAAATAGTATACTGAATTATAGTGAGGACCTCAGTTAAATGTTTGATTTCCTCATCTTTACTTCAGCTGCTACTAATAGTTCATCTTTTTTTTTTCTTAAAAGAAAACAGTAAATAGTATCAAAACTATCTTCAAAATTGCTTTCAGCAAAATTTCTTTTTTTTTTGTTTGTAAACAACCATTTCTGTTTTGAATTCAACTAACATTGAGTGAATTTCCCTTGATAGCTTATCATTCTGAAAAAGATAGTCATAAACAGTATTATGATCAACATCACTGTGGCACTTCTTTAATTTCTATTTCGATGCAATTACTCAGAAAGATAGTATTGTTAAGGAAGATAGTATTGTTAGAGAGCAGTATTCACACACATTGAGAAAGAAGTACCCAAGAGTGAGCAGTTGAGTCATGAGTAAATTAAATCATGAATTTAGAACATTTAGTACAGTTCTTCAAATTACTGAACTGAAAAGTTTAATATTGTAATGGAGTTAATTGATTAAAATCTTTATCATGCAATTCTAAAATTAGTCTACAGTTCTGTGTCTGATTAAACTAGTAATCTACTCCATCAATATTTACAATGCAACGTAAGTTGCACTTGCAGATGACTGTGGACTAGGTTTGTTTCTAGTTAAACACTATAAATAAATTCTTCCGTGACTATTCCAAGGGAATAAGGGTTTTTGAGCTGTTGGAACATGTTCAAATAAGGGCAACAAAGTTGGTGAAGGGCCTGGAGCACAGGTCTTATGAGAAGCGGCTAAGGCAACTGGGATTATTCAGTTTAGAGAAGAGGAAGGTCGGGGGAGACCTTATCGCTCTACAACAACCTGAAAGGAAGTTGCAGTGAGACGAGGGTCGATCTCTTCTTCAAAATAACTCCAGATAGAACCAGAGGAAATGCTTCAAGTTGCACCAGGGGATGTTCAAGTTAGACATTATGAAAACCTTCTACATGGAAAGAGTGGCGAAGCATTGGCAGAAGCTGTCCAGGGAAGTGGCGGAGTCACTCTCTGTGGCAGGGTTCAAGTCACATGTGGATGAGGTGCTTTTAGATGTGGTTTAGGAGGCATGGTGCTGAAGGGCTTATGGTTGAAACTGATGATCTGGAAGGTCTTTTCTGACCATAATGATTCTATCTCTCAGAAGGAGTGAACATTGATACATACTCTTGAAAAGTATCTTGGAAATATATACCTAAATCACCAGTAAAAGTTTTCTGATCAAAGGATTCTTTATCAGGATTAGATGCGCAACACTTGTATTAGATCAGATTTTATCTTCTTGAATATTCTTCTGCCTGCACCAAAGGCAGAGAGAAATTTGAATGGGAGATGTATGTAGGAAGATGTTTATGTCTTATAAACCTCACCAAATTTCCTAAATTCTTTTTTCCTAGCAGATATTTTTTAGACAATAAATCTCAGAGGAGTCTATAACAATGTCTCAAAAACTTGGAAATAAAATGTGAACTTTATATGTTCAGAAATCATCTTTTCCTGGTAGCATCTTTCCTGGTTCTTATATACTCCCTAGGTGTTTCTGTTCAAAAATTTACCTTTCCATTTATTTTCTTGGCAACTTGTCAATCACAAAACTCAAATGAATACTGAATTTCACAGGAATAACTCTTCTGAGCAGTATGACTTTAAATAAGCAGAAATGTTTTCATACAGCATATATTAATTTTTCATGTGTCTTCTAAGGCCTCTGTTGTCTTGCATATTTTTGAGTTGAAAGTTCTTTCTTCATAATTCGAAGGTCAACTACTATTCTATTCATCCATTATAAGAACATCTCACAGTATTCTTCCTTGGACTATTTGCTTTTATCTAGTTTCATTAAATGTCCTCTTTTCCATCACCTTCAAATCTCTCCCCCTCACCAACACCTGCCTTATTGTATCTGCAGATACAAATAATAAACCAACTACAAGAAAGTGTTTCATAAAGAGATTGTTATAAGTTTCCCTAAAATATGTAAAATTAGATAAAAGGGACAGAAACACTTTTCTATTTAAAATATATTCAGAAATTGGATGCTGGTTATAATATATTTGTATTACCTAGTCAATATAAATGTTTGTTATAGCAATCTAGATTAAGAAATACTGAATATTCAATTATATACCCCAATGGGAAAAAAATGCTTCTGTACTTAATAAATACTATACATAAGAATATATGTAACGCTTCTTAACCACTGAAGGCCTGAATGAATAGTGAAAAAAGTAGTTATTGAAACAAATAGTGTCTTAATCTATCTACTTTATTGCAGACTGTATATTTACCAAAGTAGACAACATAATCTGTTAACAATGACAAAGGATGGGGCACTTGAGGGCACTTCTAGTACTTCTATTTGTCCTTGTCTCTCTGTCATTGGCCAAACATAGGACTGTAACTCCATGTATTAGTTTCTTTATCTGACATAATGTTTATTCTATTTATAAAAAGAACTGTGATCAAATAGTAGAATAAAAATGTAAGTAATCATTTTCTTACCCAAGTCAGATTACAGTAAATACGTTAAAATCAAAAAATTCATTGCTGTGCTTTAGCCTTTTTATTCACCTGTAGAGAGCACTCACATGAAAGGTTTTAGATAACCAATCCCAAAGATTTGTTTATG
The DNA here is from genome assembly GCA_032273925.1 of Rhynchotus rufescens. Classification (NCBI taxonomy): domain Eukaryota; kingdom Metazoa; phylum Chordata; class Aves; order Tinamiformes; family Tinamidae; genus Rhynchotus; species Rhynchotus rufescens. The sequence goes on from JAVCKT010011366.1 coordinate 27,003, forward strand.
TTTATTCTAGTTTTATGATTAAATTAAATATTTGTCTTGTAAGCAGCTGTACAAGGAGAACTCTGTACTTAAAGAAGCAGTCCATATATAGATTAAAGAGATTTAGAAAAGAAACAGTTATTATTCCTGCATAAATAAATAAACTCTGTCAGGAGGTCATTACAAGTTCTTATCAAGTTTCTTTGAGAATCAACAGCAACAGCTGCAAAATGGGAAGCTGAAGAAAATAAGAAACAAGAATGTAAGATGTATTTCATCTAATAAAAATATCTAAGGCATACATTCTGACCACTTCTTCCAAATGAAAGCTTGAATAAACGTGGTATCAACAGATAAAGTCAAGAAGTGAAGGAAAACACAGTTCTCTTTTGTAGCCTCTCACCTATACTATGCAAATAAAAGTAACAACATACAATTATAAGCAAGAATATTTATCTCAAAACTCCTAATAGTCTCCCAATGCAAGGGATTATTATAAGCCCTAGATATGAATTTGTCCGTAATTTTACCCTTATTTACATCTTGCTGCTCAAAACTGCTCTTGATTAGTTGTGAGCTGGTATGGTGTGTAAAACAGTCTGATAGGGTCCAGATTTTTATTCTGACTGTCAATCTTTTTTCTTTGTATTTAAGTATGGATTAAGGGATGAAGAAAGAAGTGTAAAAAATGGATGTCTTACAGCTAGGCAAATAATAATATATATTTTCTAACAATCTCATTTTAACTGTGCATGATCCTTATTTTGATTATTATCTGGAACTATTCTAATGAAGAAATTTTTCTGACAAGTATATTGTGAAATATTTCCATAAAACAAATTTTAAAGTCAAAATAACAGATATCTTTTTATCTGCAGTAAAAGAATCCCTAGATTTATGTTTATCTGGTAAGATAAAAGATGCCTATCATGATCAGGTTTCTAATCTAAGTCACTCAGATTTCACAACATGAGTTTTAGACTTTTAAAGTTTGCAAGCAATCCAAATTCAACTGTAACTTCAAGCAATACAAAATAGAGCTGTAATAGATACTCCCAAACATGTATATATTTCTTTTGTATTTTTTTTCTTTTCCTTGCTCTATAATAGGCACTAAGTAGTGAGAAACACGGTGTCTTTCATTTAAAGGTTCTTTTTGCAATTAAGGAAGTTAGTCAACTTGTAGAAGAGAAGTGTGGATCTAAAAGGATAGATATTGTTATTCAATTTACGCTAGCTTCTCATTAACAACATTACTCTTTTATAAAAGCAGTTTTTTCTCACTTTCTGTACCTGTCCATGAAGTACAAGATCTCCTTTTCTAATTCTTACAGATTTGCCTCACTTCAACATTTATAATTAGAGTGCAAGAGGCAGATTTGCAAGTACACATAATGAAAATCAAATCGTATGTTGGAAGAAGAGGGCACAACTAGAATTTGGTGGGCATAAAATTATGATCAGAAGTTGCAGTAAAGAGCCTGAGATTGTCCAGAGAAGATTAGGTGCCTAGAGGCAGGCTCACGAGAAGAGTAGAGAGAAGTGGTGAGGGTGAGGGAAGTCACTGGGCTATAGAAAATGATGAGGTTAGAAAAAAGGTTGCATGGGAAAGTTGAAAATCAAGAACAGACAGATTATCTGTCAAATACTTTTTTCATGTTGCTATATTACTTATAATATTGAAGCCTAACTAAAAGCTTGGGAGGAATATTAAGGCTGCCTTTATATAAGTGAGGGGTGGGTAATGGTGACAAACAAGAATTGCTGAGGAAAAGGACTGTGTGCAGTAATGAGGAGACACTGAAAGCAGAAAATGGGAAGAAGGAATACTGGAACAAACAGAAACAAATGTAGAAAATAACTAGCTATTTGAGAACTATCACTTCACAGCCAAAATCCATTACAAGTGCATTGCACCTACTCTTTGTAAGATTTACAGCTGTTCTTCCACTAACTCAAGTAACACACATCTGCATTTGAAATCTAATGAATATAGTGTTGTTGATATAGGGATTTAATTTGCAGCTAGATTTATTTTCTCTCTGAAAATTACATTAAAACATATGAAATATTTGGGGAAGGTGTTTCAAGGTCAAGCACTTGGACATAAAAAAAAAATGTCATTAGCAAAACTGTCAAAAGGCAAATAGAGAATACATCTGAGTAGCGACTCATATTGAAGTTAATATCATGGTACTGTTCTTTTAACTATAACGTACTTTCCCTGAACACTTCATTGCTACAGCAAAGAAGTCAAAAAGCCTATAGCATTTATATTTGACTTTAAAAAGAGGGAATTATATAAAAATGCAAAAGGTTGTTAAAAGGTGCTAAAAGGAGCACCTAAAACAGTAAATCTTTTCAGATAGAAGGAAAATCATTTAAAGACCTCATAGAAGTCTGTCAACATGATTTTTCAAAGGATAAAAGGATGTCATCACTATAAAACAACAGTCAGGTTGGTTTTACTAAGCAGAAGGGCAAACTCATCTTAAAAGCTGAAGTCATGTTCCTATGTGGAATATAGAAAAGCTAAAACTCCAATAACTTAAACATAAAAATATACTAACACAAATAGAAAAATAGAGAGCCAAAATCCAAAATTCAGGAAAAAAAAAAAAAACCCAAAAACCCTTTATATTGTACATGAAGACCAAAAACGGAAGTATTCATGTCAGAATACTTGGCACCATAGGGAAGGTCCCTATTAAATTAAAAACTCCCTATTAAAGGTTATACAGTGAAAGTCAACAAAATGGACTCCAATAAATCCTGAGGATGAGAACACATTCAGTAAAATCTACCAAAGGATAACAATAACTGAATTATGAACATTTGTTCTTCCTCTGGAAGGAAGACAATCTATGTATTAAAGATACAAGGTAGCTTTATGGGGCTCTGAACCATTGTTAAATGTCTGTATGTAGCACACAGAATCTCAGAGTGGTTAAGGTTGAAAGGGAACTCTGGAGATCATCACTCTACTCACCTAGAACAGGTTGGCCAGGACCCTATTCAGATGGCTTTTGAGTATCTCCAACAATTGAGATGCCACAACATCTTTTGGAAACTTGCTCCCATGCTCTCTCACCTTCACAGTAAAGATTTTCCTCATGTTCAGACAGAACTTCCTGTGCTTCAGTTTGTGTCTGTTGCCTCCCATCTGAGGCTGGACATTGCCATCCTAGCCTACCACTGAACACCACTGAGAAGAGTCTGGCCCCATCCTCTTTATACCTTCCCTTCAGGTATTTATACACACTGATAAGCCTCAGTCTTCTCTTCTCAAGGATGAATAGCCCCAGGTCTCTTAGTGTATCCTCTATTACACATGTTCCAGTCCTTTAATCATCTTCATGGTTCTTTACTGGACATACTCCAGTATGTCCATGCTCTTCTTGCACTGGAGAGTCCATAACTGGGAACAGTCCACCACGAAGGCCTCCCCAGAGCTGAGTTGTAGGGTTTCAGAGAAGATGCTGTCTTGCACATGCCCGCTTGGATCTTATGCAGTCTTCTGAATTCCTTCAATAACTCTTTTGCCCAGAAAGACAACTTGTGGATACCAGCATGCCCGCAAAAAAAGTTGTACATCAGCCCTAGCTTCACGGAGGCCCTGCACTATGTGACTTGCAGCTCTGCAGCTTGCAGAACTGCAGTCTCCATTAGAATGTCTGCCTCAGTGGATGTCTCAAATATAGCAGGGATTCCAACAGCTCCGACCAGCCTGTGAGCTATATCTCAGCCATAGATGGGAATGTGTATGCTGCTCTGAAGAGAAGACCAAGAAGAATTTGCAAAAGATTCTTATAATACTGAAAAATTGGTAATAAAATGACACATGAACCTTGCATAGATAAAAATAGTGACACACAAAAGAAGAATCCTAACTTTCCGTAACAAATCATGAGCTTTGAGCTGACTATGGTCATTCAGAAACGAAACCTTGAACAGAAGGCAGAAGTATGTTAGATAATATCCTGAACGACATAAAGGACAAAAATGCAAACAATATCATGTTCTAATTGTATATGAACTTTCTTCTTCAAAAATGCTTGTAACTTTAGGGCTTCTCTTTCAAAAAGAGTAGAGTAAAAACTGGAAAAACAAAAAGCAATAACAATGATCAGAGATATGGAATAAGCTGCTTGTGGACTGACTGAACAGACTTATTTCTCTTCTCCAATACAAATGACAGGGGATATTGCTTGAATCTAGCATGTCACAAACTCAAAGCATACTGAAGTATGCGGTTCTTCACACAGGGTGCAATGAACCCATGAAACTCTACAAGTTATTATGAATACTGAAGAATAGAAAAGCAATTAGGAAAAACCACGGAATAAAAGTCATCAAGGAGTATTTATCCAAAGATGGTTATTCTGGCTCATGAAGTTCCTAAACTGAAAATTAGTTTATCTGAAAGAAGAATGTGTTATATTTTCCTTGTCCTAATGCTCTTTCCCAAAAACTACTATTGTCCACTCCTGAAAATAGGATTTAGGGCTTGATGGACATCTGGTCTGAACTGGTATAGCTGTTCTTATGTGCTTATATTCCAATAAAGGTGGAATATGCAATACCTCTATAATTCCCGTGTACTTATGTATTACATGCAACATTACCTACACTATTAAATGAAGCATTACAGACTTTAAATGTTCCTGTTCTTCCTATTCAAGCTAGATGGATGTCCTCAATTAAATAAGATTTATGCAGGATTTTATTTCATGTTCAATATCTGGCTCCAGGCTTTTTTTTAGTACATAGTATTTCAGACTTCATGCTGAAGAAAATCTTACTATATACTTATATACTTGTTCTAAAGCATATACCCATACACTAATTCATTTATTTTCAGGAAAAAAAAAAAGAAAAATAATTAAGCAAGGAGGTGGTATTTTGTCTATTTTACCGAAGAATACATATATTAGGTAAAAATAGATTTTGATAGCTTACTTGAAATGACTACAAAATTTTTAAAATATCTCTCTGTATATATCCTATTTAAAATATCTTTATAGATAGTAAGTCAAAGAAATAGTTAGCTGTGAAAAATATGGCTTTTATAATCCACTTAGCATCAAGAAGGACCTGTTTGCAGTGGCAGAATTTTGTTCTCAAGGACAATGTTTACTTGCCTTAATCAAAATAATATTTTTTGGGGTTTTTTTTGAGATATCCTTTGCTTTATACCATTTCAGCCAGTATGAGTAAATATCCTATAGATAACAGCTTTGTTCACCACTCTAAGTCCTAATTCATTCACAGATCTATACTGTCAGAAAAAAACTTTAATAAAAATGTACATGATCATGTAGTTTATCATGAGATAAACTTGTCCTCTCTTAAACACATTGTATATAGGTAAACAGCAAGTTAGATAATTATCTTTGGATATTCAGTTTTATCCATTTAGTTCTCCTTTTCTAACAGTAATACTTCTC
>JAVCKT010011368.1:2552-13038 GCA_032273925.1 Rhynchotus rufescens
GTGCCAGGCAGCCCTAGGCTCTAAAAAAAAAAAAAGACTAGATGATCTTTAGAGGTCCCTTCCAACCTTGAAAGTTCTGTGATTTTGTGAACTCCAACCAGTATCTCAGTGGTATCTTCAAGTGTTCTTCAAAAGGATCGAGGTCCTCCCCTATCCCTTCTTCTGAGAGAGGATGTTGTGGTGTAGTCTGATCATTACACCACTGTGCAGAGAGAAGAGGCATATGGGGCCCTCTGCCTGAAGGGAGGCAAGGAGATAGGACCTTCCCTCCTGTGATGTGCAATTGCCATTGAGGGTCTTTTGCTCTTCCTGTGAGCACACACAGTTGCGCACACTGCACTGCTTTGTCTAAGTAGCTAGAGACTAAACAGTGCGCAAGCACAGAAATGAGGGCAGGTAGCAGAATTTGAATAAAGAACCATTGCTTACATGTTTATCTCCAGCTCAAGGGGGCAGGGGTTAGGGAGAAAAAACCACCACACACTTTGAATTGCTACTTATCTGCTTTGAATATATAATTTGCTATTATGAGACTTAGAAGGTCCCATTTTACTTTAAACACACTTACTCTTTTCAATGAATGCATCAGTCTTTGGCTTGAGCTACTCTCTTAAAGCTCTTCTCTCTCACATAAAGGGCCCACCAAGCACTTTGCACTGGAGGAACTGACACAGCTCATTAGCCAAAGACACCCATCTGGCTCGTAAGACAGCTTAGCAGCAAGCAGGATGGAACCCAGATCTCAGAAACATCCAAACCCACTGAACAAAGGGTAATGGATGCTTGAAACACATTGCAAAAGCACAAGGACTTCACCAACATGTATCAAACTAAAATAAAAGTATACTGAAAATATGTATCTTTATTCAAATAAGGTTATCTTTGAAGTCCAATTGTCAAGTTATATTAGTCAGAAAAACAAATGGAAACGTCACCTGTTTGGCAAAAACACAGCAGACAGACAGTCCTGGTTGTTACAGTATTTGATGCATTGATACAAGTCACATTCTCCTCAAACAGGAAGCCAGGAACTTAAAAACATGATCATGTATTTTGCTTAAAAGATTCAGATGCAACAAATTACTTAGCATACTCTGACTGGTACAATAGGATTTGCTTGTCATTGCCAAATAGCATTTGCTACTTATCATGCACAGTTCAATACTGCTAGACTTGTTCTGCTCCCTATGGAAAAGGCAGATTCCAGGGTGTCTTCTCCTTCCAGTTCTGAAATTTTGCTTAACAAAATGAAATATATTGACAAAGTGAAATAGTACTGAAAGAAATGCTGTAGCCATAAACAGAGGCTACTTTGATTGATAAATAGTCCTAGGTCCAAAACTGTTGCAGTCACTTCAGACAGGACAAAGTTTGGGCTAAATAATTAGGAGTTTTAATCTGCTCCAGTGAACAAGGCAATTATGGAAAGTCTAAGGAGGGATTTGTGTGACTAGGCATGAAGCAAAGCATCACTTTTCAGATGCCACATTTTTGACCTTCTGCTCCCTACTGCAGTTTCCCCAGGCTCATGGGAGAAAAGAGCTCCATTAGCAGCACTGACACTGCAGCCGAGAGGCACAGCGACACCAAAACGGAAGGTGCAGGTTTTTCCCTAGACGCCACCCCCAGCTTTTCTTCTTCCTAACACAAGAAGGAACAGCATGGTCTGCTTCAGCTTGTTAAAACCAAGTTGGGGAAATTCTCAGCAAAGAGAAACACATGCTTCCTCCAACTCGTACCAAGAGCTGCTCCTCACTGTGCCGGACACACAGACCTACTTGTCCGGACAGTCTCCAGCCTTTCCAGGCAGAAACACATGCTTCCTGCATGGATGGACCACAAGGTCCTGCAAAGACTGCTATGAGTAGGAGCTCTGTTTAGGTGTTGCACTGATGCAGGAAAGCTAGGGATTGAAAAGAACAACAGTGTACATTTTCACAGCAATTTAGAACAGTAAACTAGATTTAGTGATAAGAGGCCAGGTCACAACAGCTCAGATTCAAGGCACCTGTAAATATTTGCTGGTGTCAGAAGAACTAAGTTCCTGTATACTACTGTGGCTCTCTGGAAGGTTCTCCTATTGATTTACCCTATTTATTCACCAAGACTAGCTTGAGGAAGTAGTTCCTCCAATTAGTACAGCAAACAAAATCTTCCAAAATTCAGAAATGAATTTATTTAGCTATACCGCTTACATTGTACCACATACTGTAGCTATTTAAATAGGTGTGCAGGTAGTATCATCTTACTGGTATAGCACAGACACCCACTTTCTGGGAATTCTGTAATTTAAGTAACAAAGTGTATTGCATAGATTTATCATTTCTCCAAATTGTCAGGCACAATACTGAAGTGTTCTTCATTACAGAGAATTTGGCAACATGTATTGCACTCAGAAGGAGCAGCTGTATGTCAGATTCTAGATAGTTTTTGCAGATTTTCAGATAGACTTATAATTACAAATGAAATATTCTGATGTTTTTGTGCATTTTATAAAGTTTAAAAATTCTCAACTCTATATATAAGCAACTGAAGGACAAAGTTACCACAGATACGTAAACAAGGCAGAAAAGAAAAAAAATGCTTTTCACATTCCCAATTTGAGCTATCTGCTTTGTTTCTTTCCTGAAGCAAATTTCACAGGATAAGCAATATCAAAAACAAGTGTTCAGTCTGGTGCCCTTGATATTAAACCTCCTAGGAGCTGATGCACAATCCTGGCTCTGCAATAGCTACTGGATGAAACAAGCATGTCTGATGCAACAGCTTTTGAAGAGACTGGTAACATGGTATTTGGAGTGCAGAACACTCACTATTTCACGATTTTACATCATAGCATCTGCATTCAATTCAAGAAAGATACAAGACAGATTCATAAAAGTCAAGCACGTTCCCAGATTAAATGTGCCCTTAAAATCAGATCTGAAGAGGTATAAACCAATGCTATCTTTGCTAAAATGTTTCTACAAATCTCTAAACAACATTACAGTCTGACTTGAAATTTAAAAAAAAACAAAACAAAAACAAACAAACAAAAAAACACCCTATGATACACCCAGAGAAACTATACTTTGGTGTTCTCTCACTGCCTAAAAATAAAACCCCAAACAGAAAGATACACCTTGTTTGTTTATTCTGCATTGTTTGCTTACTACACCAGATGTTCACAGTCTGCCTCTTAAAAGCCTGTGCGTCCACATATAAAAAACTGCTTGTAGATACACATCTCAAGAAGAGTTGGAATTTATTAAACCAATCTAAATCCCATTAAACCCAATTGCCAAGGAGATGAAACACTCCTAACAACTTTCCCCCCCGCAAAGAAAGGCATGGTTCATTACAAAAAAGAAAAATAAACAAATAACCTATAGGTCAGAATATTAAGGGTTAGGTTTTCTGCACACATCATCAATTTGCAATTTTTATTATTGACAACCACCGAATCTTTGTTTTAATTCCCTCTTCTTAAATCTTAATCAACCCAGAGGAATATCGTGTTTATCTTCCAGTATTTATCAGAAGTTTTGCTGAAAACATAGACCTAGATAAGGTTTACAGCCTTCCCCTACCTAGTATTTGCTCCACTGTTCCTCAGTTTGTTTTAAACTTTAGTATTAATGGTTTAAACAATAACTCATTTTTTTAAAAACAAAATGCAATAATTTACAATATTGAAGTATATCAAACACTAAAGTTCCCCTCATTTACAGAATTGTATCAATTTCTGTGCATACATACTGCTCATATGTATACACAAAAGGAACAAGTCATCAAAAGAACTTTTTGGCTGCTGCTTCTTGTTGACTCCTGAAAGAAAAAGCAGAAAAGAATTCATGAAGTATATGAAGCAGAAAAATAACTGACTAGTTTAACTAGTGAAATATATGTGCACATATTTTGAAACATAAGATTCTGCTCTTTTTCCACAGAGACTCAGGGAATCAGAACAAACAAACAAGTCAAAAAAGTTATATTGTATTCTCCATTAACAAGATCACTGGAAGCATGACTACAACTCCAACTTTGCATGAGACATATGAAAACAAAACATGCTGGAGAGATAACAGCAACTGAAGGGGTTTTTTTTTTTTTTTTTTTTTTTTTTTTTTTTTTTTTTTTTTTTACAGAAATTTCTCAGCATCTGATTTGCCCAAAGATCAGATCAGAAAAAGAAACATATGCAGCTAAGTAGTTGAAGAAGTTGCTTGGAAATGGGATTTTCTTTTCTTTGTCAAATAATATATTTACTTTCTTAATTGATACCGTGGTTCAACCACGCAAAAATGCTAGAATCACAAGAGCACCAGAAACAACTGAACGGGACTGGATCCTCATTTATCTTTGAAATCATCATCAACAGTGCTACCAGCAACTGTCCTCAAGTACATGCTACGTATCCTTCCACATGGGAAACAACAATTTCCTGATAGAACACTGTAGGCCTTGCTGCTTCCTGTAGCTGTTTTGGCCCTTATTCTGCCAAGGGCAAGGGGCAAGGAAGACCACCAAACAAGTACCTATTTATCCCTGAGAGTTCCACCCCCACTACAGCTAATCTGAACACAGCGAAATAACAATGAGGAAGAAGAGTATGTAGCCACCATTCAACACCAGCTTTCTTTTGTTTTTCCAAGGGGGGGGAAAAAAAAAAAGCTCAGAAACTAGTAATAAAATTTCACCTCTCTGTTACACAACATGGCTTTCTAGAAAAGCCTAACATAATGAGATTTCAACTGGTTTCCCTAAAATTTTCCATTAGCATATTTCCACAGGGTTTGAACCTAGAATGCAGATGGAAAACACCAGGTATGCATCATGTGTAGAGTTCAGAAGATTCGTATTCGTCTTGTCAGATGGGATAAATAGTGTGCAACTACATACAGTAAAAAAACTCAAATCCCAAATTACATCAGATTTTGTTAACCTGTTAGTAAACTTTAAGTCTAGCAGAAGAACACAAGGATAGTAAGGGACAAAGTATAAGCCTAAAGAGAAGAGGATCTGGACAAGAAGAGGTTTGTGTGTCCTTCCTCCCACCAAAAAAAAAAAAAAAAAAAAAAAAAAAAAAAAAAAAAAGCCCACCACCACAACCAACACCAGACACATGCTTTTTACAGTGATACATATTACAAAGGTGAGAGACAACAGTCAAAGCAGAACAGTGTACATTCAGCGAAACAGACTCCTACTGACGTACAAGAAAAACAAAAAAAGCACAGCATACACACAAAAACCTTCTTCATTATGATAATGAAACATGGCAAGAAGGGTCCAGAAAGGTGGTGGACTCTCCATCCTTGGAGGTTTTTCAGATCACCAGATCAGACCATCACAAGCCTTAAGCTACTTGGTCTGAACATGGTATTGACCCTGCCTTGAGAAGAGGTTGGAATACAGACCACTCAAGGTCTCCTGCAGCTTGTCTTAATGAACGTTACCATGATCACATCACTTCTACTGCCTATCAAGTCAGACCTTCCAATAACATTTCTCCTATTGTCTTCAAAGTAAAGTATACTTGCCTATACATGATATAGCCAATGAATAACACTGTTTGCACTGCTACAAATATGAAGAAGTGCGTTGTAGATAAACATGATGGAAACGGTGGCAATTCAGGACACTTTGGTTTCTCATTAGATGGCTAGAGAGAAAGAAAAAAAAAAAAAACACAGTATTTTAAAACAAAACATATGTCAGAAGACTTCCAGTTAAGAAACAGGATTTTTGCAATATGATGTAGAATAGAACACAAGCAAAAAAAAAAGTTGAGAGACAAAAAAAAAAAAAAAAAAAAAAAAAAAAAAGGATAACTACTTTGTTAGAAAGTCATGATATAATTGCCTGATTCGCATCCCCCTTTCACCTTTATGCTTTTCAGATAGCCCCTGGATTAACATCAGTCAGGTTATGGTGAAAAGAATAAATCTCTGGTAAATTACTCCAGAAATTAAAAGCGTTTGTATACAATCACCATGAACAACTTCACTTTAAGTGCTACTTATGTTAGGCTAAAGTGCTACTGAATAGGAGTATCTTCATACTCAAGAAACCCTCAGCAGAGGCTGAGTTCCCCCAGTTAAATCTCTCATTTCCATATAGACGCTTATAGAGTCTCCTCTGTAAGGATTTTTTTTTTTCCCTCCAATACAAGTTGATTTATTCTCCAGCTTTTCATACATTAAGCAGGGCTGTGTTCCATAACTACTTATTTATACAAAATGCATTATAATAGAAACCCTACATTTCTTTAACTTGTTGTAACAACTGTCCAACATGTTCAAAAACTGCTAGGTAACAGGACAGGCTTAAAATAACACCTAGAAAGCCCAACTGCTTGACCTCATTTTTACAGAATTAAAAATCACACTCTTCATACAAAACGTTCCATCAAGACAGATCATGAGATTAAGTCAAGACAGAGCAGTTCTAATAAGGTAGCTTAATGAGGGATTAATATCTCAATAAATTGCATGCTGGCTTATCTCTACTTGTTACTAACAGCCAAATAAAATAGTACTATAGTCACTTCACACTAACAAGAGTATAAATTACCATATTTCGTTGTACTAAATGCTCGATGTCCCTCTTTACTACGTGAAGATGTTCTTTGATGTCATTGAAGTGCTGAGTTGTTTCATAGACTCCTGCAGCAGAGCCAGGATGTTGAGCTACACTGACCAACCTCAGTGTCTCAGACACAGAATTTCTGAAACACAAGAAGACATCTTTCAGCAGAAGAAAATTTTTCATAAAGAGTATTTATGCTGAACACATTTTAGCATTCATTTGAAGTACGTCTTTTGCCCAAAAGGTAAGACATTTCTTATCTTCCAAGAATACTGATGAAGAAACACTTCCTTAACCAAACATTTTCATTTGTTTGTTTTAATTTCATTCCACATAGAATTTCAGTGCACTATACCCTGAAGTCACATTAAAAGCAAGAACTCGTTGGTATGCTGTTACTAGACAACCGCTTTGTCTGACTGACAAAGTCTAAAACAAGTGATCTAAATGGCTATGGTCAAGGCTTTAGGATAAACACAGCATATTGCAATCTTTTTTTCAAGTTTTTTTGAAAGAAGTCATATAAGAAATAAAGAAAAGGCTTTAAGGATAAGAAAAGATTTAGATACATCCTTATGTCATGATGATTACCATTTATGAGAAACTCATTTCCCTTTTGCATTGTCATAATACTTAATATTGTCTTCACATGTATTCATTTTGCTGCTACAACAAATCAAATTAAATCCACAAAAAGTTAAGGCTCCATAACTAGTTTTGCTGAAGCTAAACTAATCAATGGACAAAAGCATTTAATCTCTAATCAATATGTTTATATAATTTTTTGTTCCTGTGATGACTTTTCAGTTGCAAAGAGGATTACACTACAGCTAAAAATATCATATGAATGTTCATCTCCGAGTAAATTAAAAAGAAATCCAAATATGTATTTTTTGATTGTTTATTCTGTTAATAACAAAACTTCACATTTTGTTCAGAGACGAGCTTACTTTGATACCTTCAGGTAAGGGCCTTGCTGACCAGCAAATTAACTTCTCCCTAAGCAAAGGTAGCCTGGCTTGAACACAACTTTTTGGGCCACTGCAACAGTAATACATAATCCAATTTTTAAGTAATCACAGAATCATGCTCACTGCAAGTTAAGCATTAAAGCTTAGATGTTAACAAATCATTTTCATAAAGGTGCATCCATTTATGAGCTTTTCATTACATTTCAATTCATGTCCATTTTGGAGAATAAAAAACATGAAGAAAAAACTCCGAAGGTCTGACATACACTAAAAAGCACTGTTAGCTCTCTAGAGGTAAAGACTGCAATAAAGGCTGTTGTTAGATGAGCTTCAAAGCAGTCATCCCTCCAGTGCTGCAGCTCCTGAGGCAGCTTCATCCTAAACCAGGGCTACACGCCAGGTTAACCGACGCTTCTTTATGGAAAAAATAAACTAATCAATTTAACATACTATACTTACACTACACTGCACATCTCCCACATAAAAGAAAGTTCTCCTCACATGCAGAGCAAAATGATTGAGGAGCACCCCTTTTCCTTTCATGTTTATGAAACCTCAACCCTATTCCCATCATATCCTAGAAGATCAACTATTTTCTACTCTGCAACTATAGAAAGTAAGTCTTTGGACGATGTGGGGTTTTTTTGGGGGGCGGGGGGGGGGGGGGAGGTGCAGAAAGTCATGGCTGTCTGGTCTACAGCATAGCACACCATCTGTAATTAGTGGAAATATAAGTGTGGAAATTTCTGCAGGCCACTGCAAACCAAATCCATAATAGCTCTACCTTCTCTGATCCTACAGTTCCATTTCTGGATTGGTATCATTTACACATAAAATACATAACAAAAGAAAAAAAAGAAAAAAAAGAAAAAAAAAAAAAAGAAAAAACCACCACACACAAAAACAACCTCCCCTCCTCCAAACCCACAACTCCACTGACTTAACATACCCTTCATCCAGTATTTTTAATTTATTATTGTCCTTGCATAGATTATTTGAAGTCAATTGCCTATATTTTGAATTCCAGTTGTAATAACCTATGTTAGAGGAAAGTATTCACTAAGAGTTTTTTTTTTTTTTTTAAGACACATATGATCCATGTTCAGCATCAGGATCACCGTCTAATAAAATGCTGAAAAATGCTGATACTAATTACATCCCTCTACATCCATCACATTGTCTATTTTTCCCGCAATTTTCAGCGCTAGAGCACAATTATATGACTGATTTTGTACTTCTTCCTCCCCATACAACCTGCGAGGTAGTGAACCCAAATCCGTATGCCTGCCTTCCCCCGCACTGATCTACTTCTGCTGCTAAAAAGCAAAAACCAAACAACAACAACAAAAATCCTAAATAGAATCTATATAAAATTTAATTTATGTTACTTCTACATAAACAATACCATGCATTTAGCTTCCACAGTATAAGCATGTGAGTCTCCTGTAATCAGATGATTAAGAAATCCACAAATCTTGACAAGGAAATTACTTAGTAAGTCCTTTTCCTCCGGGATGACCAACATGTGTTCATTTCTATGTATATAAAAAAACATTTCTTTAATCTAAGAAAAATATTAAGATGATGTTACGCAAACTCATACCTAATAAGTGGTCACTAAAAGGGCAGACTGCCAAGGTTAACAGGAAAATTTAATTTGCTTGCTAGATATAAAGATTTGTCAAGAATATTAACATAAGAGCTTTCCTGGAAGAACAAGTGCAAAAAAATGGAAGCACTCTAATCTTCATTCTACACAAACCTGACCTACTTAAACAAATCACAAGAGGCTGCCGGCCTTTGAACTAACGCTGAACAAAAACAAAAACCACAATAGTTTGCACACTACAACAAGAAGCTGGAGGATTTTTCCCTCCAGTTTCTTGCACCAAAGAAAGTGAATGCAACTTAAAGAAATTCCAGCTAAAAGAGAAAAACAAGACATTCTTGAAGCAGAATAAAAAAGGCCCACTTTCAAGCACAGGAATGTTCTTTGCTTCTGAGGTTCATACTTTTTACTGGCAACCTACAAGGTTAGGATCTGTATATCAAGCAGTAACTTCATTTGAAAGGGTACAGCATCTCAATCCTTTTGAAATAACTGCATCTTGAAAGAAAAAAAGAAAATCAAAACCATTAAGTGTCTAAGTGCTTAAAAGTATCCCTACAGATACAGAAGTTTCCTGAGTTAACTGCCAAAGAGTCCTCCCAACAAGAGAAAAATGCTGGTTTTACTCTAGTACAAATAGATTCCAACAAGCTACAAAAGCCTGTCACACAATCGAATTAATGCAGGCAAAGAATCAGACCTGTAACTGTCTATCTCCTTTAATGCAATCACCTGAAGCGAAAATATTGATGTATCTGTTGATAGACACAATCTTCTCAAGTAAGTTTAGACCACAAAATATTAACTTAGAACAAGAAAAAAAATAAATTCTTTAACAGCAAAATGACATCATGGAACTCTTACGGAAAGGACAGGTATTTCCATTTGTGTACAGTTTTGAAACATTTTACTATTTTTAATCTACACCACAAGATATGAGGACAAGGTTAAATAGAAGGGTTAAAACAACAAAGCTAGACAGAAGGAGGAAAAAAGTGAAAGAAAATTAATGCTACAGTGCTCTTTTCTGTGCAAGATACTGCACAGAAATATATATTTTTATTGTGCAAGTATCATAAAACAACTTATCTAACAAACCAAAGTATTTTTAGCCATAAACAGATTTTTCAGTTTGTTCAAGAACAAACAATCAACAACCTCTCTGGACAACCTATTCCAGTGTTCAGTTACTCCCATAACACAATAATGTTCTTAGGTAATCTTCCGCATTCCAGTTTGCGCCTATTGCCCATTATTCTGTCACTGTACATCACTGATAAGAGGCCAGCTCAGTTTCCTTTACCCTCTCCCTTCACATAGCGACCCTCACTGCTAT
>JAVCKT010011369.1:0-12936 GCA_032273925.1 Rhynchotus rufescens
AGCAAACTTGCTGAGGGAGCACTCCAGCCCTTCATCCAGGTCATTAATGAATAAGTTGAACAGGACCGGACCAAGGACTGATATCTTGGGGACACTGCTAACTATAGACTCCGCACCACTGATCACAACCCCCTGAGCTCTGCCATCCAACCAGTTCTTAATCCACCGCACCCTCCACTCATCTATCGCACATCTCCGGAGCTTGCCCATGAGGATGCTGTGAGGAATGGTGCCAAAAGCCTTACTAAAATCCATATAGATGACATCCATCACTCTCCCCTCATCTATCCAGCCAATCATTCCATCATTGAAGACTATCAGGTTGATTAACTCCTTCTTTCCTTTTGGTAAATCCATGCTGACTACTCCTGAGTACCTTCTTGTCCTCCACATGATTAGAGACAACAGCCAGGACAAGCTGTTCCATCACTTTCCCAGGGATGGAGGTGAGGCTAACATGCCTGTAGTTGCCTAGTTCCTCCTTTTTGCCCTTTTTGAAGACTAGTGTGACACTGACTTTCTTCCAGTCCTCAGACACCTTCCCCATTCTCCAGGACCTTTCAAAGATGGTGGAGAGTGGCTGAGCAATAACATCTGCCAACTCACACAGCACTCTTGGATATCTCACTGCCGGGATGTTAAGCTCAGATTTAAAGCTGTCCTTTCTGATTCACTGGAAGGCAACATCTCTAACTCATCTGCTAGTTTGTAAGGACATCATAGATAATATTTCAGAGACAATCACCCTGAATTAAAGAATTAAATAAGAGCAATGAGTTGGGATGATCCCTCTGTTTACCTTTGGGGAAGGAAAACTTGGTTTTCAATGAAATTAAGTGCCAACCTAGGAATATGTAGACCGGCTGCTAATCTATCTGCATTTAGCCATGTGGGCTAATGTGGAGCCACCAACCTCTGAGCATCCAAGCTGAGACCTCACGGCCCACTCATGTCATGGGTGAGTGTGCTAAGCGGGCAGTTGCCACATGACAACATCTCTCCTGTGTAGAGCTGAGATAACAGGCACTGCGTTGCTTCAAGACGCTCTGCCAGCAATTAATACGTCAGCATCACTGAGATCTACAGGAAGTTTTGAACTGTATTCCCTTGATCTATAAGGCATTTCACAGGATGTCCTGAAGAAAGTCCCTCAAATTTTGTACTGCTCTCTTCAGCACTGCAAAATGCGTCATAACCTTTGTTTCATTCAATTAAAGGACCCATGGGAGCAACTCTAAGCTTTTAAACCAATGTCTTCCTCCAGTCGCTCATGATTCACTTCCCAGTGTTTTACCTCTCCTGGTAGTTTTATCCCAATGCTGAGATGCTACAGTGGGAGCTTTGCACCCTTTCTTACACAGGGTCCTGGCTGGTGGCATTGCACATAAGGATAAGCTCCTTGGGCATCTTCTCCAGCTGTTGCTTAACACGCAATCTGCAGCCTAGTAAAAATCGTGCATTTCTCTGCCACATCCCCCAAGTTTCTATCTCCCACAGACTCTGATGGAAACACAGAAGCACCTTTGATATGCTTCTCTGCACTGGGAGGGGAAAAAAGCAGGTCTAGGAGAGTGAGCAAATGACTCCAGGGGAGACTGCACAATCTCTGTGCAATTCACACATCCTCAGGTCCTACAGTAAGCATGTTCATTGGCTGGGAGACTGAGAGACTACACTTACTGCATCTATTTTTGTTCTAAGGCAGAAAAAGGACAAGTTAGATGTAATCCATTATACATTGTACTTTCATTGACAGAGAGAAATTGCAAGCTGCAAAGTCACTTACCGTGATTTTTTTGCACTCCTCCAACAAAAGTAACTCATGATTTTTGCCACTACAAAGCGAGTTTCTGTGCCATATCTTTTATGTAGGTGATTCAAGGTGAAGTGGTCAAAACTATCATTTTTTCCCCCTCCATGTCTGGAGGATACACTGCAAGGATACACTATATTCGATAAAAAAAATGGAGGATATGCTTCCTCCAGCCACACTATTGGGGCAGACTGACTGTTCCATGCTCTAGAAAACAAGCTTTTATATTTTCCAAATTACTTCATAAAAAGAGGCATCAGATTTCCTGAGGGCCTATAATCATATCACGGCTGAAGCACAAAGCAGAAGTTATGTTTTTCTGATGTCTTTGCACCCAGAATATATATGCCTTTCCAGTAAATTCAACTCCCTCATCATTCAGAGAGGGCAATCCAGGGCAAAACTTTCTCCCTGAAAACAGGAGAGACATTTGGCTGCTTGTTATGGCACTGCCTCTCCGCCCGCCAGTGTGGCCACAGTTAAACACATTTCCTAGCCCTGTAAATCCCACCCAAGAACTTGTTCTTAAGCATGGCCCTGCAGTTCTCTTCAGTCAAAATATGTTTACATGCTAATTTACTGAGATCACAGCAACCACACCACCCCATCTACACCCTGCGTAATCAAATTATAACACTATGTTCTTGGGGGCTGAACATCTGGCATGTTTTAAAATGAAGAACTGGCCAGGCTAGCAGTGATCAGCACCATAACACAACCCAGGAGTGGATTAAATTGGCCAATGCTTGGCTTAGTGTCCCCAGGCTGGGGATGCAACTTCTGCCTCCTTAAGCTGATGATCCACACTCGGCTATGTTGGGAGCACTTCTGAGGCTCTCTGGATAACTCTTTCACTGGTCTTTTGGGTGAAGCACCTGGTTGCAATGCAAGTTGCCTAGATAACTATCCAGCAAATCATTTATGTGCAGATTTCCAAAAGAACAGGGCGTCTAGAACCTCACATTGTTTGGGAGGAGAGAAATGGTATGCTGTCTCACATCCAGAAACCTCAATTTTTTTTTTTTTTTTCCTGCATCCTCATCAAAGCAGTATGCTCTTCCTTTCCTCCATCCTATGCTTGCTCTACTCTTTTTGAGATCAGAAGCCATTTCACATGCCATATAAAAGCTTCTTTTTGCAGCAAAAACACTGTGATATTTCTGCAGCATCAGTAATGATTGTGCAGTTTCCTTGAAATTTCAGCAGATCTAGGATAAGGCTAAACCCATTTTTCATTTCAGCATGATAGCTGTTACTGCCCAGGGGCTCAGAAACACCAGGTGTGAATTGAAAACATCATTCATTTCAGAGATGTCTCAATAAAAAGTGTTTCATTCTTACCCTGGACTGTGTCAAAATGATGGGCTGACCAAAACATTTGACTGAAAATTACTTAGCACCTATAGTCTGCAGAGATGCCCGGAACAGGTTAACCCCCCTTCCAGGTACTGTCTTTGAAAGATAGTTATATATTGGGCCATTCAAAGAACACTATCTGAGAGATGAGGATGAGGCAGAGTGCATGGAAACAGGGATAAGAAAAGTTGCCTAACTTGAGGTGCTTTGCTCTGATGATTTTATGTGACTATCTGCAAACACAGTCTTGTATAATTTGTAGAGAGGAGGTTTTGATCATATGAAGGTTAATTTCCTGGACTATGCAGTGGAAGCCCCTTCACTGCAGCCCTTCTGTACTGGGCTGAAGACTGTGGTTAATCACACTTCATAACAAGCTGAAGTAAAGCAGCACCAAGGACTTTGCAACCAGCTGGTCAGCACAGAGGAGAGGCTGTAGAGGAAGGAAGTGTGTTTCATAAATGCTGGTAAGGACTATACATTATGAGTGCACTGGGAATAAAAACAAGCTTGTACCAGTGCATACAGTGCCTCAAATTTCAGACCAGTTCCTGTGGGCCCACTTAAAGCTTATTCCAGTTTTTGAGAAGTTGCTGGTTCCAGTAATATTCCCTACATTTAGCAGTGAAAAATGTTGCCAGATCCAGTAATACCTCTAGAAATACGATGGAGTTATTAAGTGTAGTTAGCATTTCTGTTTATTGTTAGAGGCGTGATTTCTTAGCTTGTCTGTTGAGTTTCTTTTTTCATACAACATTCAAGGAGGCAAAAGACAGCCAGAGTTCTGTTTTTTATACAGGACAAGAGGTTTCAAGCCACTTGGTGTAGGTCACACCTGGCTGTTCCACTGTCCTGCACCGACTTCCCTTCAGAGGTCTCATTAGCACCATGCTGATGGATGGGCTGTCTGAGATGGGAAGTGTAATACGGCCCTCAGATACCCTCATTACAGCCAAGCAGAAAGCTTTGACATTGTTTATGCCTTTTTTTTTTTTTTTTTTTTAATAAAATGAAGACTTTTGACTTGGTTTCAAGCCAATATCCCCGAACAAAAACTGTTTTATTTATTTTTCACACGGTTGGAGGAGGGGAGCATTCAGCTGAAAACTGGTGTGTGCATTTTTTTTTTTTTTTTAAATAAGAAGAACTGAGAGGAAAGCTGCCTTTCTACTGTCTCTTCTTTTTATTGGAACAAATCGACACATAGTAAAAATGTGAGCCAGCTTCTTTTTTTGCTAATACTATAAAATAGGGAGCAAAGTCGTCTTCTCCTCATTTTCCTTTACTTCTTTATTCTGTCCTATCTTTGCCAAATGGAAACAGAATTCAGAGAATTACTTTATTTCTGGAAATGGTTCTTGTGGGGCTTAACTGTGTATTCAATACTTTCCAACTAGAAGTGCTTTTTGGGACCAAGAGGATTTTCCTGAAATTTTCAATACAGAAAAATGAGGGGGGAACTGAAAAAATAGTCTAAATGCATGCTTTCTGTGAAATTTATTCTGTCTTCTGTTACATTTATTTGATGAGGGGAAGAGCTGGGAAGAAAAGCCACAAGAGTAATTGAACTGGTAATTTTTCTGGTTATTAATCTTGGTAAAGAGCATAAAATGCAAATACAAATAATAATAACAAAAAAAAAACCACCCTAAAACTGCCTGCCATTTTTCCTATATCCTCTCCAGCACTACTGTCAGCCTTCCCCTTCCATAAGTGCCCCATCCCTCTGCATGTGCTCTGTTGTGTATGTGGTTCACACAGCTAGGAGCAGAGGTAATGGAAGATAAAACATTTTTTTCCCATGACACCATTCAATTCTGAAATAACTGTAGTTTCTCAGTTCAGAAGATGAGAACCTCTCACTAGTGACATTGTGGAGCAACATACGCTGTTTCTCTAAATTAATATCAGAACAACAACCAGAATGGAAAAGCAGCTCTGTAGAGAGAGAGAGAGAAATAGAAGGCTTTACAAGTATTTCAACTGTGTTGATAACGGTTTTCGTTCAGCATAAGAAGAAAAAAAATTTCTGATGTCTTGGCATAGAATAAAATTGCTCTCCTTCTTTTTCCAGGGTAAGGATTGGGAATTAAATGAGATTTAGTAAGGTCTCATCATTGATTAGAATTGTTGCTCTGGAAAAGATTAGGAGAACGTTTATTTTTCACTTTGAAAATAAAATTAAAAAGTCACAAGCCTTAAAGGAACTTTCCACTGTGGTTTTCATCTGGTTTGGCAGGTTCTTATTGAAGAACAGAAAGCTGAGAGAAGACGGGAATTAGGAAAACAAGCTATGACCCGGATAGAAATTCTTCAGCAAAAAGGGAAATGAAGAAACAAAACAGTACATAATGAAAACCAAAATCGTCTTTGACCATGTCCATCTATCTTCTTTCTTCTGCAGGGCCAAATACTTCCAGGGGAAGAAGGTGAATGGAGAATTTGATATCCGAGTGGAACAGGTCAGTGATAACTGAACACTGCTGTAGGAAATATCTGGGGATAGGACTGAGGTCTCTATTATACACGAACTGTGGATATCCTTCATGAGAAAAGAACTAGGGAAGGATTTTAATTCATGTCTGTTTTATAGAATTATGAAAGCCATAAATGAAACCAGCCTAGAGGGACGCCCCTTTCTCCTCACTGCCTTTGTAGAATCTCTATCTCATCTTGAGACAAAACTGCAGCTCTGGTTATGGGATCATCATTTCTTCCTTTGTACAAATATTTTACAACCCCGTATTTGCACATTCAAATGTGCAAAACCAGTGCATGAAGGCAAAGTTATATTCCCTTCCAAGCTGTATATCTGGTGAGACCTATCCTGCTTCAAGCATAATTCTCTTGTTTCAGTGCACAGAGTATACATTAGTATGCAATATAGTCACGGCAAAAGGTTCTGTATCTATTGAAGGACCATAGGAGCAGTAAGGATCCTCTGCTTCCAAACTTATGTGCTTTGCAGGAGGTTGGAGCAGTTCCTGGTTTATCAGTTCCTCTGTTAGCATTGGCACTAACCATTTATTTCATTTGTAAACTCTTCATGATGGGGATTGTTTTCTCCTTTCTGTGTTACAGAAGTTCATACTAAAATGAAGTCCCAGTATAGATTGAGGCTTTTAGATACTATCGTCACAGTAGAAACAATTCTAAGTCACCATTTACAGTTGTCTAACCTGAAAGCAGACTTAAGAGTGTAGAGGTGAAGGGGTGAAGATTTGGTGGACTTGAAGGAACTGCATACTTGTCTTAAACCTAGCAAGCTCATCTTAAACCTGATTGAATGACCTGCTACTGCCTGTCTTTATAAAGTTGGTGATTCTGTGTGTTCTGTGTATGTGTGCGTGTGTATAAATATATTAATTCAGTTGTTTTAAAGTCTTTCTCAGGACAAACTGCCCTGAACAAACTGTTCCCTGTATCTTCAAAGGCATGCTGTCTAGTCGCCTAGGACAGTACATGAGGACATGTGTTCTGATCAGTGACTGTGTCTGGGAAACAGAAGTTATCAGGATGTATTTTGGAACCCTTCATCTTCTGTGTATTGGTATCTCACATATCAGTACTTACTGGTAGTAACAACAACGATTCTCACTTCCACCTCCTGATGGAGGTCTTTGTTTGCAAGCAAGTAAATATCCTAAAAGAGAATGGAAGATAAATTCATACTTTTAACATAAAAGCATAGAATCATGTAACAATTTAAGTTTGAGGGGGCCTCAGGAAGTCATCAGATCCAGACCCCTACTGAAAGCAGGGCCAGCTTCAAAGTGTTCTGTTCAAAACAAACTACTGTTCCCAAAGACATCTTAATTCTTTCCTAAATCTCCATTCTCTGCCTTTTCCCTCTTAGTCCTCTCCTCTGAAAGGTTATTTCTCTTCAACTTCTGATAACAGAACTACCTCCAAGAGCGTCTGAGTAAAGGTGGTCAGAAATAGACTCTGGATTCCTGACAGGATTGACCAGTAATGACCCTTGTTATTCATCTCTATGTAGCTTGTATTATTCTGCCAAAGGCTCCTCCAGTGAGACTGTTCCAGACCATCTCTTGAGAGTCTTCTCGTAGGCTGAATGTCTATGGTTGAGAAAAGGCACCAAAACGGTCCAAGCAAAGGCTGTAGGACTGCCCTTGCTTTGCTGGAGAGCTCTTCTTACAGACCCATTTAACCATTCAGGACAGCCATCAGGGCACTGCTTGAGGGGATGAGCTTCCAACTCACTAGGAGAGCTCAGTAACAATAGACAAGCTGCTTCCACTTGGCCCCTTCCTGCCCCTCACATCAGGCAAATGAGCCTCCACGTAGCAGACTGGAACTACTCCTGACTCCACCAAACCTTGAACACAGAAGAGACCATCACTTTCCCAGTTAGATCGCTCTCTATCAAGGGAAATACAGACACTCCTTTGTCATGGGCAACCCTTGAATCTGACCTCAGGCCCCTGTGTGTGACATTCAGGCCAAGAGAGAGGCACTTCTCTCTTTGGGCTCTTTGTCCGCTTCTGTTTTCACAAATCCTTTCTTCCTCAGTGTTTCATGATATTTTCGCTCACTTCAGCTTCCAATATCCCTGCAGCCTTCCTCCCTTCCCTGTCATCTTCCTTTGCTACAATCCCGATTTCTAAACTTTTGTGGAACATATCCCCTGAGGCTAAAAGTAAACCTTCTGGACCTGAAAAATGAACGTTATTCCACTATGTCCTCATGGAAAAATGTGGGAAACAAGTGTGCTTACCAGCCTGATGAACGACTTTCACTTTGAGGTCTCAGATCACCATTCCTCATGATGAAACCAGACAAGAATCATGGAAATCACACATAAACTCTGCCATGCTGCAGTAAAAGCCTAATGTTGTTGCTCAGGTCTAAATCAGCTCTGTATCAGATCAAATCTTAATTCTTAGGCCCTGAAGTGGCTCTGAAGCCACTTGGTCTGCTCAGAAAGTTCTTTTTTTTTTTTCTTTTCAGCTTTCCATCTGATCATACTTCAAATATCCATTTGCCCCAACCATTTATCTCAACGATTTGTCCTAAGATAATATAGATTGTCTTAGATTTTTTTATACTTTGTAAGAAAATACAGTTTTGACAAGGAAAACTAAGTAACAAAAATGTTCGAATGGTGGAAAGTAGTGAAATGAAATATTCACATTTTTAACATTCTTTTAAATTTGCCACATTTAAAGAAGAAACTGACTTAATTATTCAGAGAATTCTATTTTTTTTTGCCTTTTTTCCAGGATAATGAGTGGTTGGTTTAAAATGAAAGAACGGTTTTATTTATTTATTCATTTTCTTCTTTCATCTCCATCTCTGTTACATTTTCATTCTATTTTGGCAGTTTTGGGGAGAAGCAGAGAAGGAAAATGGGGATTTTTTTTTTAATCCTGACATCACTTGTTTGTAATGCAGTGGGAGTGATGAAAGCAGCAGTCTCTCATCAGCAGGAAGCAAATTATCTAATCTGGTTATGCTTGCCTACCAGCTCACTGAGTTGCCTCTCCTCCTTGGCTGTTGTTTGAGGAATGCAAGATGTCTATGAGCATCGTCCCTCTCACTCTCTCTCTCGTGCACACAGCTCTGGAAGCCATTGACTGACTTCGACTGAATTTGACAAACAGATGTTTCAAATTGTTAAGTTTCTACAAACTCTTTGAGCAGAGGTGAATTCAGTTCTTTTTAGATGCTGGCTAATCCACGGGGAAGTTAAAGACAGCTAAATGCCATCCAGCTGCCCAGTAAATTGTTTCCATAAGTTTCAGCTTACATGAAAAGAGGTTTTCTAGACTCCTGGAAAAAAATGTTTGCTGGTTGTTTAACACGGAAATAAAACATGTTGTACCACATCTAAGCCCTTGTTCTTCAGGCAGGTCTACTAATGCTAACACAGTGACAACAGATGCTGCCAGCATTGACTGGTGCCAGTGAGCAGGTGAAAGAGTTGTCAGTGACACTACAGTGCATATATACTCTCCAGCCTATGTTCTTTCCTATGATTCATTAAAATAAACATGAGGGCTGACTGTTTCCACCTTTGTTTCTTCTCTCGTGATCTTTCATGTAACATCCCAAATATTTATTAACTGCTTTACAGGATGCAGGATTTATCTTCTTTATTAGCTCTCATTTATCTTCACATACTCTAGATTTAAACTTATGCATGCAATTCCATTGTCACCTCCTTTGGTGAGGAGATAGATGCAGAGAAAGAGGAACGGGAGCTCAGTGCTGGGCTGGTGGAGAGTAACCAAGCTCCTGTGACAGAGGAGAAAAGCGAAGAAGGAAATCAATTTTTAAAGTGAAAGAGGCAGAACCAAATGCCATTAAGGGCTACTGACTTGGACCACAGGAAGCAAGTGGTGTTCAATAACCTTCATTATCATTTATCACAGGGGAGCTAGGGGTAATTACACTTACAGTCCATCCAGAGAAGATCACTGATATCGGAAGCATCTCATCATATGAGGTGCTCTGTTTCCCTAACATCCTCCATTTTTATCTTAGTCATATTTAGAGATTTCAGCACATGCAAGCATAACATCAGTTCCCCAAAGCTTCTTCTTTCTCTCATCTTAGATGTCACAAGAGTGACTGAGGACATTCAGCCAAAGCAGTGGAAACCACTAGCTGGCTGGAGTGGTAGGTGGGAGATAGGGAATGTTACTCCTGCGTTTAGGATCACAGTGTGTCTTTCCTCTCAAGGGATAATGAAACTCTCCATCAACATTTAAAATTAATCTCCTGCTGCCATAAATAAAACTGATTGAAAAGCACAAGTCTGCTCTAGTATCTTAATCCCCAGAGTGAGATACAGTGCAGGCTTTCTCCCTCCATTTGCCCCTTCGGTTTACCCTAAACCCAGAAAAATTTTCCGAGAAGGATAAATAAATTCAATGTAGGTCCATTTAGCTGTCCGTTCAGCACAGGAAGTAGGTACATGCTATATTTGTAAACATAGGAATATTCCCATTTCAGAAAGACTTCATTTAAGACTTAATTTGACTTCATTGCAATGTAAGTTTGCACAAAATATAGCTTATATGCAAGTGCTCTCTTGAATTGGGGTCTCTGTTTTCCATTGGAGGTACTTTAGATTACATCTTCATTATTTGGATATTTTTCTACTTTAAATCCTTCTGTATGATAGTTGGTCAAAAATAGTTGAAACATCTGTTAAGAAAAGGAAAATCTGTTTGTTCAGATCTTACTCTTTGTGTTATTTTAGAAGGAGCTGCTTCCAAAAAGTAGTATTGCTAGTTTATTTAAAAATATATATTTTTAAACATTCTGATTCATGTCTTCTATTGCTTTTATTAACCTTATACATTCTGAGACTACAGGATATATATTTCTAGTTCTTTTCTCTAGAGACACTAAAGGTAGAAGCATTCTTTTTTAAATGAAAAGAGAAAGTTTGATTAAATAACATGGCTCTAAGCTTAAGCGAGAACCCTAAATACCATAGAAGCTGACAACATCGCTTTTTGTCTCTTCCGAAATTCAATTTTCTTTTATCTTCCCAGTCCATCTTTCTCCTTCATTGACAACAGTGCAGGAAGCACCAGGAAATATAATATAGTCGGGAGGAGAAGGAGTTATGCCCTGGACCTCTTGTTAGCACACATGTGCGTCTGAGTTTGCCCACCTGCCCATGTAGCTGCACAGCCACTGACGTCAGAGGCGGAAAATGTGTCTCTATTGAAGAGATGGGTAATAACATTTCTGTTTCTGCAGTTTGTTGTTCAGCTGAGTTTCCAGGTGGCCCAGCAGCCTCTGAGACATTTACTGTTCCCTCTTTTCCATGAACCCCTGTAACAATCATTACCTGCTTTGAAAGAAAGACTCATTGATCTCTCCATCTGGGAAATGATAGAAACTTGGGCTTTAGCAAATATTTTATGTTGCTAGAGACGGTTGGCTGTAATGCAGCACCTCTTTCTCTATCCTGTCTGCCTTGTCCCAGACAAATGTTGAATGTTTTAAGGGCTTCGTAGGACTCTTGAGGTTTCCCTAATGGATCGCAACATGTCCCAGGTTGGCATCTCCTAGGGCTCTGGACTTGGCCCCCATGTGCATGAGGGGATGCAATATGGCTGTATTTATAGTGGTCTTTTCCAGTCTCACGTCCTGTGTTGGCTGAAGAGAGAGCACAGACCTAGCAGGCAAGAGCAAACCACCTTTCTCAGAGACAGTTCGCTGCCTTGGAGTACTTTTCCTTCAGATTTTCTTTAAAAGGATTTTAGTATATACAGAGACATCTTTTCTCAGTCTTGGCATTAGCTAATTGATGTTTTGAGGGGGGAAAATGGTGAGAGAGAATTGATGACGCCTGAAGGTTTGTCTAAATTTTGATTCCTGCTGTTTGTCCACCCGTCTTCCCACATTTCCTGCCATGAAGAGGTGGATCTGTCTCTGTGTCTGACATGCATTCTTCTTGTACAGCTCATTCACTTGTTCCTGCTGCCTGGTTTATTTTCAGGGAATGATTATTCAGTGAAATCCTATGTACATGCTTCTGGAAAAGTCTTGTGGTATAGATTATGACTCTACTGGCAGCACTGTCAGGAAAAAGAGTTCTTGGCACATACAGAAGGTGATTTTAATACAAATCATGTCTTCCATCTCCATTGTACTTTGTGTCCTAATGCAGTATTTTCATGTGTGGCTAAAGCGGTGATTTGAAAAGGTAGAGCCTGGTAGGCCTGTGCATGGCTGTCTAAATTAGCCTGTCATCAATTTTATTCATTTTATGTTTTACTTCTTTTTTTTTAATTTAATTTAATTGAAAGCCAGAAATAATTTTGAGAAGAGCAGCAGCAGTTCTCATTTAAGACTTCTATTTGCTACAATTTGCCATATAAAGCATTCAGAAACCATATATCAACAGTAGCAAAAAAAAAAAAAAAAAAAGGAAGAATGATTAAAAAAATCATAAAGTCTCTTTACAAAAATGTTCTTTTTTTTATTCTCTATTTAATCTTTTGGAGATCATGCTTTGAGCTTTTGCTTGGGATCAAAAGCTTTAGAAACTTGCTTTTGCTAATGAGAACACTTCAGGCAATCATTCCTTAAAATAAAGATTGTAAAACAATCTCAAATGCCCAATCCCAAATGAGAACTGACACCAAATAGCACTCACACAGATCAGGCTATATGGACCTTCAGCATCAGGGCTATCCATATGCTAGGAGCACATACTATAGTTCTCAGACATGTGAATAGCAGTAGTGGAAGCTCTCACTGGAACTCATGGCTGTAAAGCCCTCCCATTTGGACCTTTCCAGTCCTTTTCTCCCGAAGAGCAATCCTGATGCTGGAAACAGGTGGAGAGCCAGGTGCCTCCTCCTGGGAATGTGTCTCAGCAAAGACAACCAGCTGAAGGAGATCATGGAGTCTGTAATCTTGAACTCTACATGCGTGTGTACACCAAGCACGTACTGTCCTAGCCCTTGCATTTGTTCACATCCATATGATATGTTCAGTCTTCCTCTGGGCTGGGATTAGGGATTGCTTGCTCCCATAGAAATGCTTGTAATGATTATAGAGAAACATGCTGGTTGCTGCATGCAATCCCATGTCTATCAAAGTCTGTCTTTTCTTATACATTTTGGAAGGTCCACCAAAAATTTACCAAAAGTATAAAATTTACCAAGGAATGAATATGGTTTGATTAGACTTTAATAATTCCTCTTCCTAAGTGCCCAAACCATGACACAGACCAGCTGGTTACCCTGGCTTTATTTTCTGTCACGGTGTAAATGAAG
>JAVCKT010011370.1:0-13703 GCA_032273925.1 Rhynchotus rufescens
ATGTGACCAGTTGTGAAGGTATGAAGGGAAATCACGTATCTTCACAAGAGCTCCCATTCCAGCCCCAATCTAAGTGAAGACATAATGTCAAATCTTAGCAGCTGAGTCTCATTGATAGATTAGTAATACTGAGCACAGGTATTAGGAATGTTTGGTATTGTGTGTGACCACTTCTGTTTGAACAGCTGGGTTTGCTAAATAGTAGCTTAAGAAGAAGCATGCTCTTCTCAAGATACGTATTTATGAGAGGCACAGAGGGCAAGACTACTAAAAGACAGAAGCTGAGTAAACTTTCTCACTTAAACAGCTGATATTAATTGTGTCCCGCTCTCTGAAGCAGAGCCAGGAGGACGGTTTATAGCAGGGGCATCCGAGTGAGACCAAGCCTGTGTAATGACTCCATCCACTCCCACTCTCCAACAGATTTTTGTGGTTTAGTTGCTATCTGGGCATTAGTAAACTGCTGTAACCCCATCTGGTCCCTGCTGGGGCCAGGAAGTTAGACAGCTCAGTTGGAGAAGTTGCTTCAAGTGTTGCAATGATGTCACTTAACATTTTTTTTTCCTTATCTAGAAGCTAAGGAATGTGCCCTATCTTTCTTATAGAGTTGCTGGTTCAGTAAACCGGGACTCCTCCAAGTCCATTGCAGCTGATGGGGGAGGAGGGGAACCTCTTGGAGGCTGCTGCTTGCATCTGGTTTTGCTCGGCTATCAAAATGAGGAAATCTTTCATTCCAGTGATTGCTGGGCTAATCATCAGCCAACACTTGTGACTAATGCTTTTGATTGATGAGTGAACATACAGGTCCTAATGAGGGGCTGTTGACTGTACATTCAATTCCACAAAACTGAGAAGAGAAAAAAAAAAAAGAGAGAAAAAAAAAAAAAAAAAAGAAAAAGGAGCCCAAACAGACTCAACCTTAAAATATTTTCTAAAGAACAGTTGTGTGCTGATGTTATGGGTAATTGCTAGACTTCATGCCTGAAAGTGTCTGTAAATATGTGTGCACACAGTGGAAGTAATCCTATAGATACAATCCATTTTACCATTTATTTTATGGTGTAGCTGTTAATCAGATCTTGCTTCAAGAGAAAAGACAAAAAAAGGCCTAGGAAGATGGGCATGAATATTTGAGAATAGGTAATGATACCGAAGTGTGTTCTAGTTTGTGTGTGTGTGTTGTCTGGCTTAGTGAGCAGTACTTCAGTTTTTCTCTTTTTTTCACTGTGCTTACAGCTGGTACAGACACTATTTCAATACAGCTACACAATGCAAAATCTTTTTTTTCAATCAGGATTCTTGGATTCTTTCAACAGTTTATACTTTCTCTGTAAACATTTTTAGATGCATTAACTATGTGACATCAGAAATGTTAAAAAGCAGAAAGTAAGTGGGATCACAGTATGCCTTTAGTTTGTGTCAGTGCATGTGAAAGGAAAGTGCCTGTTAGCATCCTGTGGGCTACTAATTAAGAGGAGAGAATTTCTTTAAGGAATCTTTACTACTGTCATATAACAGCTTTCAGATTTTCTATATGCACAGTTGTTAAAACACTGTTAACTACTCCATAAATGAATTTATATTGTGGATAATTTTTTTTTCCCATCAAAGTAACAGAACTTGAAAGTTAATGGTGTAATTACTGGTTTTTTTTTAGGTCTTGGAGAACACATAGTTTGGATTCAGTTAACAGAAAAGCTAAGAAAACAAAACTTATAGTATTCTATTTGAGGGGAGTGAGCTAGCAACTGTTATGCTCGTGCAAGCTCTGTATTATGAGAAAACTCAGAGTAGCAGTTGTATAAGTATAAGCATACCTTTCAGCTAATCCAGTTTCTCTTAAACATATGAGTAGAGGGAGTCTATGCCTATGTCAGGCAACATTTATTCTTGAGGAAATTGCAATGGCTTCTTTGACCTTCAGCTACTTCCTCTAGCTGCTCTAGAGGAACTGAACCTGGGAAATGATACATTCTATATGTCTTTCTGGATACGACTTCTGAGCACTTCCTACCTTTACAAGTCCTCCTCTCTGGCTAGGAATGGCACTAGGAGTCTTGTCACGAGTATCTGTTGCTCTGTCATTTCAGCAAGGTCTCCAAATCTACCTGAAGAACAGTGGGTAGGGACAGCCCTTGCAGTGGGTGACGCCTACTAATCACACGTCACACATGTGGCCCTAGTAGCTTGCAGGTGCTTGCAATGGTAGCTTGCCATGGTAGCTTGCAGTAATTTAAAAGAACCAGTATTTATTTTCTTGCAAACTGAACCATTTTGGGTTGTGGCGGTGGTGCTTGTGCCTTGTTTAAAAAAAAAAAAAAAAAGAAAAAAGAAAAAAATAAACACACACCTCCCACTTGTCAAATAACACTTTTTTGGCATAACAGGGCAACAGAATAGAACCGTATCACAGCTGGGTGGTTCCTTTCCCACAAAGTATTCTTGAAAACACATGAGAATGTGCGGAAAAGCAACCATGTTCTTATGTCCCAGTGAAGAATGTGCATTACACACCAACAGGGAGAAAGATTACTTGCACATAGAGAATATTATGTCATATTGAGAAGCTCTGGTTTTTTTTTTTTTTTTTGGTTGAGAGCTGCAGAGAGCTGTATACTTTGGCCAGTCACACATATAAAGAGACACTATGTAGATCTGTGTGTTTAAAGTTCATATTTATCACAGTGTATACTTAAGATCTTTTATGTCTGTTGCCGAATTACACTAAGTATATGTAT
The DNA here is from genome assembly GCA_032273925.1 of Rhynchotus rufescens. NCBI lineage: Eukaryota > Metazoa > Chordata > Aves > Tinamiformes > Tinamidae > Rhynchotus > Rhynchotus rufescens. The sequence goes on from JAVCKT010011370.1 coordinate 2,739, forward strand.
GTAGATATAACTTATAATCATAGTTGTACTGCATATGATGGATTTTGCCTATTTCCAATTGTTTGACTTTCACAGTATGCATTTTCAAAAGTTCTATTTGGTTTAGAACCTTAACTTTAGGCTGTAACTCTTATTTATTGGGAAAAAACTTTCATTTCCTTTTGAGGAGTCTAATACTTTCTTGAGTGATAAGTAAAATGCAAGTTCATGTTATGCTAGGAATCTGGATTTTGAAAGTGATCTTTGACATTTCAACTTTTCAACTGGATTAGCAGTTCTTGGAATTTTGCATGTAATGTCTGCGTCAGTATAATGGAGAAAGGAATATGCCTTTGATAACATAGGTGACCTCGTAGTTATCTCAGGATGACTTCTAAGCCTGTAAGCCTAAGTCATCTTCAGGATGACTTAGAAGCCTGTAAAATAATTGCTTTTAATGAAGTTATGGAAACGGCATGAGAAGAGAATTGATTATCATAGCTATTGAAATGATACAACATTGTATAGTCCGAGGATCCTTTTCAGTTTTTTCAATGCCTTTGTGCTATTGTAGTCCTCAACTCTGTACTGCTTTCACTTCAGTTCTTTTATAGCTTTGGAATTAATTGGGAACTTTGACATATGTATCAGTTTTATGGAAGCAACAGAGGAGCTGAGATCTAAAAATAAGATATTTTCCAAAGGGCTTTAAATCTGCCATTTGTATTTCAGTTAATTTTGTCTTGTTCAGAAGATACCGTATTTTTCCTGGATATCTTCCAGAAACGTAATTCATCTGTTACAGAAATTGCATGAAGTTAGTTGTATAGTTAGACTATTATTACATACTGTCTAAAGCTTTATTCTTCCAGTCTTTACCAGTTTTATGAAGTTCTTTATGAAGTTCTTCCTGTTTACCATTAATTATAAGCAAATAGTTTTACAGATACAGTTAGCTTTCCATGGTGTAATGCTTGTACCATGCATGGATGACCCTCCAACCTTATAGCTCGCTCCTACTGCCGGTAAGTCCCTGGGAGTTGAATCCAAGGTCCATGAACTCCATAGTGTTTGTGTGTGTGTGTGTGAGCAATATACTCAGTTTTGGCTGCTTTAAGGCCACTGTACAAGTGCCCACAACCCCTTGTAGATTATGTAGTAATCTCTGCCTGTTTTCACTCAAGATAAATAAGAAACATGTGGGTGTGTGAATGGCAGGGAATGACTAGTGGTATTTCTTTCATATCTCTTTGCCAAGGTACAAGGAAAGAGGTCATTGCTACTTAAAACAGCCCTGTCATGTTAGTTCCTAGCTGAGACCTTTCCAGCGAAATCGCTGAAGACAAAAGCTCTGGATTACAGTTCTGGAAATAAATATTTATGATGCAGTCAGATCCCTGAATGTAGCAGCAAAGAAGAGTGAGTAAAGAATGAGATGTTTTGATAAACCTTCACTGGGATTGCTAATATGCGGCGTGTGCTCGATATGCGTTCGTCTTTCACACCCGCAGGACTAGAGGGCTTACTGCTAATTTGCATTTTAAAAACGAATTCCGTTTGTCACTGGATATACTTTGCTTGGCTAAATGCTTGCTCTCAGGCTTGTTTTCAAAACAGAACAACTGTTTTTGTGAATGTGACTATCGGAAAGCTCTCCAGCGCTCTAGGAAATTCAATACCCTCATCTTTGGCATGAAGTTCTTTAGAGATCTTTTTCATGCCTTCCTCTTGAACCTGAGTGCAGGGCTTGTCTTTCCTTTTGCCGTAGACTGTAGAAAGCAATGCCAAGTGATGGCCTCCGATGAGCAGGCCCCACACTGGGGGAGAGGTGGGCCCACCTCTGTGGCCGCCTGCCCGTACTGTGTGGGCCTCACTTACATCTTGAGGATGGTGTTAGAAAATCCCGTTGGGATTTTCCTGCTTATGGAGGGCAACCTCCATAACCGACTGAAAGCGGATGGCCCAAGGCCTGTGCACTGTGGGTCGCAGCTGTCCCATGCTGCTTCAGTTGGCCCCAAAACCACCTCAGGGAGTGGGAACCATATTACTTGGCAAGAAGCTAGAGGAATAAAGGGAGGCTGCGCGAGGTGTGCAGGGGTACCAAAATCCCTGCATAAGGAATACGAGTAAATTTCTCATCTGGCATGTGTGGTTTACTTGAGAAATACTTATACTGTGGTTCATGGAGGTCACTTTAGGTCCATGTTGCTTGGTCACCAGTGGGACCACTGCTTTTGAGGGACTGACGTGTGTAAATACACAAAGTGGGAACTAGACTTCTCAGCGTGACTGAGAGTAAAGAGTTAAGGAGAATTAGCAGGAATGCCTGTTGGTCAGGAGTGGCTCGTGGCTCTCCCACAGGAAGGAATAAGGGCTCTGCATGCTGGGCTCCGTGGCACTTTGCCAGGTAGTGTGCTGCAGGTTATCACTGCATTTAATAAAGCTGCAGGGGCCTATGTGGGCTACATCACTGTTCTTGTAATACCTTACTAGCTGGAAGAAAATGATGCTGCTGCCCTCATTTGATTAATAATGTCCTGTGTCTGTGTGTCAAGATAACTTTCTAATGACTCTCCAAGCACCCTATAGACAGGGTAAAAGCATGTTTTCTCTGCTTGTCTTTTTTCAATCAGATGTGAATTATTAAAATGAAAGCACAAATCCAAAGACTAAATATTCTGCAAAGAGCATCTAACTCTAGAAGAACTGTTAATATTGTAATAATTCTGCTGCACTTGAAAATTATTTAGGGACAACTTAAAATCGTGGGGCAGTGCAGCAGAGAGATTGAAGTAAGGCCTCTTAAAACTCTGTATCCGTAAATAAAGAAGAAAAAAAATTGGAAAGCATACTAAAAAGAAAACATTTCCAATGTAAATAGTACCTCCATAAAAATAGCCTCCTGTGTTTTGTCTGTTTGCAAAACTGACCCAGGCAGCCTGTATAAATGGCTTCATTGGCTGTAAGCCCAATACAGGTTCTTAGTTTTGTGTCACTATAAACTGTATTTGTCTGCCTAGCTTTCTCCATTTTTATTTTTATATGGTCCTGGTTGAGATCTTTTATGCTTTAGCACATGTTTTTCTTTCCTCCTATTTCACAAAACTCAAATAATATACCAGATTGCATAGTGAATCTTAAAATTCATGTACAATTTGTAGATGGGATTATTGTGGGTTACATTAGATAATAATAGTTTATAAAGAATAATAGCTATTTAGTGCTTGCCCAGTTGTACATGTAGATTTATTTAATATTTTTCTTAGTCAAATAAATAAAAAAGCCTAATATTAATCTTATTCAGCCCAGATTTTGCCAGTATATCATGTGTTTTAATACAAATTTTGAAACCCCTTTCTTTAAAATTTATCAGGAAGGGGTAGCTATAAAATATATCTACCCCAAACTAAACTTCTGCTATTATAGTCAATGCTTGAGAGTTTACCTTGGAAGCTTTCAATAAAGGATGCATTTGGCTTGGTGATGCAGTCTGGTATGATCACATTTTTCCAGTTCCTTCTAATTTGAAAATGCAGGGATTGAAGAAAAGAAGTAATCATGTCTGACATGTGTTTCCTAGAGAAAAATCCTACCCTCTCTCCACAGTTCTGTTTTAGTCATGATCTAAGATACCATGTTCTTTATCCATTTTGTGATGTCTGCTGTAGAATTACTTAGATTGCATGACCTTTAAAATAAATGATTTTGAACTTACTGAATCACTTCAGCGATTTGGGGCATAATATATTATTGCTATGTTTGTATGACTCAGTGCATTTATGAATACATTGCAGTGGAATCTTCTGCAAGAGTCTTCCTGTCAATTTAAGAAGTGCTCACAGAGTTTTCTTTGGATTCTTCCTCTACAAAAGGTTGCTACCATTTAAGAGATGAAAAAGTGGAAGAATTTCACCTTTCAAAATGTTCTGTCTGTCCAAAATGGTTGAGTGTTCAAGCTGAGTTGATCAAAATGTTTTAAGTGTTTTTGCTCTCACCTTTGTTGTGTTATTGCCTGGAAGATCATCAATATGGTTGAACAGAGCCAGAAATTAAAATCTTCATGTCTGCACTAAGGAGAAGGGCAAAAATAAACAAAAACAAAGATAAACAAAAGTAAAAGGCCAGATAAACAAAAAGCTTATATAAGAGGTCTGCAAAACTGTTAGTGGGACAGAGGGCAAGTAGAGATTGATCTCTCCATTTCTTGTAGAATCTGATATCTTAGGGAATATAACTCTTATGAGCCAGTAGACCCCTGTTAGACCCTATTTGGCTCTTCTTAAAGGTGACCAAGAGGCCTACTGCCTCAGCTGTTTCTGGGGACTGTTGGAAAGCATGTTCCCAGAGATGGCAATGAAGATCCTGTTGGACATGCTTGCTCTTGGGGCCAAGATGGCCAATGGTATCTTGGGCTACATTAGGAAGAGTGGAGCCTTGGCAGCAGGTCAAGGGAGCTGATCCTCCCCTTTTACTTGGCCCCGTTGAGCCTACATTTAGGGTGTTGCAGCCAATTCTGGCCTCCCTAGTACAGGAGAGACGTGGAGCCACTGCAGTGAGTCCAGAGAAGAGTTTAAGATGATTGAGTGCCTGGAGCATGCCTCATATGAGGAAAAAGCTGAGAGTTAGGCCTCTTCAAGCTGGAGAACAAAAGACTAAGGTATAGGGGAGAGTAACTTATCAATGTGTATAAATATCTAAAATAAGCGTGTTGGACCAGCTTCATGGATGAGAATCAATGGCCACAAACTGAAATACAGGAAGCTTCATCTAAGCATGGGGTAAAACTTCTTTACTGTGAGCACTGGAACAGGTTGCCCAAAGAGGCTGTGGAGTCTCCTTGCTTGGAGATGCTCAAAAGCTATACAGACATAGAGCTGTAGGTGACCCTGCTTGATCAGGGATGTTTGGCTGGATGACCTTTAAAAGTCCTTTCCAACCTCAATCATTCTGTCATTTCAGTGGAAAAAGTATTAGTGACTCATGAGACCAATCTGCACAGTTTGCCTACAGCTATATTAAATAGATTTAAATTTCATTGAGGTTTAGAATGTGCCTGCAAGTTATCTCTGCTCCTAAAGATGTATTTACTAGTTGAATTAATTGCTTAGACATTGCTCTGAAATACCTGGGTATATGCTTGCAGAGTGTCATATATGTAGCAAGATACCATTTCCCTACAAAGAAAGAGGAAAGTGGAACATCTTCCAGTATGTTAATTCTGCTGGTGTCAAACAAAACCAGATGGTCAGTGATTGACTTAAATGGATTGATGATGAAGCCTCGTTTCTGAGGACTGCCATGTCTGCACTGGTGAAAGAGGTGAGGATTAGTGGCAATGGTTTTCACAGCAGCCACCTCTATCAGTGTTGCAGTGCTGGTGAAGATAAACCCAGCAGACTTTTCCTGGGAAAGTGAGTTCACAGCAGCGCTGTGTCTGGAATAGCCATTAGGCGTGATTAATTTTGCTTTCTGTAAGGATTGATCTCATGAGCAGCACTTAGAGAGCAGCTGTTGCTTGAACTTGGACCAAATTGGGTAACCGAAATGTGCTGCGGGATCTGGTCTGGTCTGACTGAAATACTTCATGTTGGAGGCGAGTCCTGTGTTTTTGATAGCTTTGCATTATGTGTCCCAATTATGCACTGTATTGGATAGAGTCTGGGATATGGAAAGGAAATTGGTTGCAAAGATATACAGCTTGTATGCTGTAAGTGCGCACAATGAGCACTGATACAGTTTTTATGTACCATGTTCTGAATAAAACAAAGTGCCTCACTTCTTTGTCTCTGCCAAAGGCTTGAAAGTACTAAATGCAGCCTGGTTAAGGACGTGTTTCCACTGGGTTTTCCATCCTGTTTTATTATGGTTGTTATTATTTTAAAATCAAGACTATTAAAGTCTGCCTACTGTTGCTTTTAGGATTTTTGAGATGTGGTGAAGTTCTCTAGTATCATTCAGCTCTGGCTATGAGGTCACAGGACTAGCTTAGACCAAAGAGTAATATATTATTTTGGTTTTAAAGAGTCCTTCCTGTCCAGCAGTCATAGGAGCTTTGTTTTTATCTCTTGAGATGATTATTTATGATAGATATATTTCTGTGCTTCCTCTTCCTGAGGGTAATTTTAAATACAGGATCCTCCTCCTTTGCATTTCCTTGTTTGCTGATGTCCCAGGTTTGTAATAAGACAGTCCATTCACCTTCTCCCCTTGAACAGGACACAGAAGTCCTGTAACTCCTGTACTGTTCATAGGTCCAGTGCTGTTCCCTATGTTTTTGTTCTGAACTGTGGCTTACAAATATATTAATGAATATTCCTTTTTTTTTTCTCTTCCTCAGATAAACTATTAGTTTTTACTGTAGCAACTAAAGAAACAGATGGCTTTCATCGCTTCATGCAAACTGCAAAGCACTTCAACTATACAGTAAAGGTATTGTATATTTTCATACTGCTTACATCTTGCACGTGTTCCTGCTGGTGGCCCTGTGGTAGATCTGCCAGCCTCTCTCTGAATGTGCCATGCCCTTAAATTATGCTGCAGCTTAAAGTTACTGTGATCAAGAAGAGGTTTTAGCTTGTTTGTTTTCTTAGAAATTTGTTGTTTCATTTCTGTCAGTTTTGCTGGTTTTTTTTTTCCCTATTTATTCCAAGCAGTCTTGTATCCCTTTGCATGCTCAGAGCTTCTGTCGTGAGTTACCATATAGCCTTGCTTTTCAGGATGTCTTATTTGTTTGAGTAGTTCCATAGGTGTCTGTCAGCTGCATGGGCAGCCAACAAGCTCTGTAGGGCCCCTCACTCCTTTAATAAGGCTGGATCGCTTCTGCAGCAGAGGGAGGATCCCACAACTGAAGAATTCCATTGTGTTTTCCAAGAACCTGTAATTCTCTGAGAGGACAAAGCATTCCAGTCACCCTTGCTGGTCTTTTCTGCCTTGCTTCACGTCTACATATGACACATCCTGAGGTTGGCCTCTGGGTGACCTTGAGAAAAAGGGAAGGCCCCTCACTCCCTTCTAACTCTTCCCCACAAAATGAACCAGCAAGAAAAAAAAGAGAGTTTCACAGGTTGCATTACATTTTTTGGGCCACATTTTAGCAGAGTGTTAAAACTATAAATAAGAAATAAAAAAATAGTTGTCTCTAGTGATTTCATTTTAGAAACAATTTGGGTTTCTGTAGTTTTATTTCTGCCACTGAACTTGGAAGACTGAGAAGTGAACCTTTTCTGACATTAGTGCTGTATTCAACCCCATAGAAGCCTCTAGCTACAGCTGTTAGCTTGGCAGATTTTTCCAAAACACCATGTAAGCCTAACTCTTCCACGTTTTAGAAGTTACTTCCCCCCCAAAAGTATATTCTTTAAAAGCTCAAATGCTGCAAAAAGTTTAAGAACTTCTTTTTCTCTCTTTTTTTTTTTTTTTTTTTTTTTGTTTTTAGACTTTGTGATTCACAGTAGTACTTGGCTAGGGAAGAATTTTGTTTATTTGTTTTTTTAGCAGACTGCTCTAATTTGGGGAACCCATTTACTACTAGCATGAAAGTGTTTTGGAGAGGTTTCAGGAAGGACTAAACTTCACAGCTTTTTTTTTTTTTTTAAATATTCTGTTTCCCCAAGCTCTCTTATGCCTCCTGTTCTTTAAAATCACTATATTGGCTGTTAAATGCCTCATTCAGAATGTTTCTGTGTTAGAAATTTGGGAACAATTACTCACATTTTTTCCTTTTTGTAAATAAGATGTGTTTGAGTAAGTGGTGGTCAAAGGCAATCTCTCGATTCTTATTTGGTTAGGAAATGTCTCTCTCATGTTTCTGAAATGATGTCATCGTGCTGAATACCACTTCAGACATGGAAAACTTAAGATGTTGGAAACCCTGGCTTGCTGTGCTTTAATGTGCTGCTTCTGCTTTAACATCTGTTTTCAATAAGGGTCTGCCTTAAAAAAAAACCCTTGTTTTTTGGGTACCAGCAAAACTGCTTTTCTCTTGTTGCAGGTACTTGGAAAAGGTGAAGAGTGGAGAGGTGGGGAGTTAGCTAACTCAATTGGTGGAGGGCAGAAAGTTCGGCTGCTGAAAGAAGCAATAGAGAGCTATGCTGATCAAGAGGACTTGGTTATAATGTTTGTTGAATGGTGAGCAAATCTGGCTTGTTGACTTTATATTTTATTCTGGGTAGGCTCTCAAAAGCAGCTGCTGTAACATGCTGAAAGTTGCATGCTGGTTTTCTTCCTCTCTGTTTATTTGAGAATTTGCTTCCATTTTTCTCCATTCATGAAAATATTAGAGTGCATTTGGAGCAACTCTTATTTTATTTAATGGATTTTCAAATGTAAGAATTCTTTGTAGTACAGCTCCCTCGATGAGGAAAGAAAAATTGTTAGGAGCTGACAGGTTTTTAGATAAGCGCTTACCCCTCCATGATCCATTGCTGTAGCTGAAGGACACACTGCCAGGTGGGAGTGTTTGTTCTAGCAACAATAGCATTATTAGAAGAGCTAGGAAACCAGCTCATGGTTGTCAGCAAGATCCTCCACCTTAGCAATAAGATGATGTGGTCACAGCACTAGGCAGAGAGAAGAACAGTTTTTTCTCTATATGGACAAATATGAAAACTGGTTATCAGCTCAAATTCTTCTTGAGTAGAACAGGTTCTATCTAAGCACAAGCTGATGCGGATGAATGAGAGAGTGCAGAGCACAGTGTGTGTTGCAACAAAGATGCACGCACCATCAAGCTGAAGCACTGCTTCACAGAATCACAGAATCTTCAAGGTTGTTGAAAAAGTCACAAGGTCTAGTCCCCCAAGTTCTTGAGGATCATAAGCCTCAGCATATTTTGATTTAAATCTAATGGAACTGATTCCCCAAGGAAAAAAAAGTTAGTGTGAGTCTAGCAATATGCTTTATTTCTAATGAGCATTTTCATTTCCAAGAATCCTAATTTGTAAATGTGATGCTCATCAACATAGCAATAACTTGGAAGGATAAATATAACAAACTTCTTTTCTTTTTCCAAGTGTTTTTTGTTATATTTATTGTGAATCATTTTGAATAGTAAGTTGAATAAAAGGAAATGTCTTATTTACTTGCTGTAACTAGTCAAATAAAAGAGTTTTTGAGCTTTTACAGCCTGCCTCTTCCTGGGTATATACTTTAACTCCATCAACAAATTCTGAAGCCCCCTTCAAAATTAAGATACAGCAAGTCGAGGGTGCAACTTGAAGCCCGTTTTCAGATGTTCTTGAAAGTACAGCCCAGAGGTAGAACTTCCCTTACTGTAGAGATGCCCTGCTGTGTATAGTATGTAACCTAAAGTTGCAGGTAAGCAAGGCAAATGATGAACTTCAGGGTTTGCTTGGCTGTAGAAGTGACACTGTTGCCCATTGCAGCTGAGGAGGTGAGTGGCATTGAGGAGCAGGAAGCTTGAAGAGATCCAGCCCGCTTGCCCATGTGAGCACCGAGTCTGCAGGTCCACCCCTTTACAGAACAGGGCCGTGACATTCAGTAGAAAGTTTAGACTCGGGGTGGATTTATACTGCTGCAAGGTATCCAATAGTGTGTAGGGTTTAAAATAATTGTCAGTGCAGTTTAGTTGCTCTGAAATGACCTCCGCACAGTGATTTCTATTATAAACTGTCCTGCATTCAACAGTGTGTCTCTTCTGTGAGCAGAGCCTGTGGCTAGCCCAGCACATTGCTCAACTTTTGGCTTTCTTTTCCAGAATGAGTCTCTGGGAAGCGATGTTCCAGGGGATTTGGGTTCCTTCCTGCAGCTGTAAGTCTGTGCAGCAGCAGCACAAGCTTGATCAAAGAGGAGGAGAGCAGGCTGCCATCAGCTATTAGGTTAAAGCCTCAGACAAATCTCCATTTTTGTCAGCCGCCTTCCACTTGTCTCCTGGTTCTTGCTTGTTCCTAAGGCTCTTTCAGGCTTTTGGTCAGGCTACCCCAATTTGAATGGAAAAGCGAGGGAATTTTATTTTTGTATATCTGGGCAGAAACAGGCAGTTTTTGCAGAACTGGAGCAACTCCAAAATGTACAGTATTATTTTTTTCATAAGTTCAGCTGCCAAAGTTACAGAAAAACAAAACAGTGAGAGTTTTCAGAAACCCACTTGCTTTATATAGACGGCGTAACACACTTCCTCTCCGGAGTTCATACTGTGCTCTGTGGTGGAAATCTTCCCTTTCACATTCATGAGCCAGCTGTTCTTCAGTTCTCGCAGGCCAAAGGCATGAAGTGCCCTTTGAAGAAAGAGCGTGTTAAATGATTTCAGAAGAGAAATGAGGAAGTATTGGAAGTCAGTAAGGGCTGGTCTCTTGATGTTTTTGCTGAGTAATACATTGTTCTAGAAGTTGTGCTTACTGTAGAGATACTGCAGTTGAAGGTGCTATAGTTACTCCTAGTTTGTGAGGACAGAATCTTGGTCAGAAGAAGGAAAGTTTGGCCTACTAAACTCTTGGTTAGAGCTACAGATTTTGCAGGTGTAACGTTTCTCTGCCCTGAAGGGCAGCCATATTTCAGGGTTGGTAATTTTCATTGACCTGGGTACAAAAAACTTTATATAGGAACACTTTTTTATACTCACTTTGAGATTTTTAGATACAGTTTGATAACATGAAAGCCCTAGGTTTGTGTTATTACATTCTTAATGTAATATGGCCTTTGCCAAATCCATATGTGTTTTGGGAGATCTTCAGCTTTGCATTAAAGAGAACTTAGGGAACAGGGCCGTTTTGAGAGATGAGTCTTCTACCTTTAGGTCTTTGCCCTTATCTGGGGCTGGAAGTCAAACCTGATGAACACATAAATGCAGAGGAAGATTCTGAGGTCTCTAGTAGATTAAAGGGGGTGAAGCAGAACTCCGTGTATTATGGGAATGCTGCACAACTGAAATTTATGAATAAATACACTTTATTAAGAAATATCCAAGTACATAGTCAAGATGACTCTTCAGAAGAAAGTCAGTACCATTGTGGTTTGGAACAAGTGAGA
>JAVCKT010011373.1:0-19118 GCA_032273925.1 Rhynchotus rufescens
AGAAAATACTTAGACAGAGTGTCTTATAATCATAAACAAAAAATATTCCAAGGGCTCCTAATTAAGGGTCTCCAGTATTGCTTTTTCAGCGAGCACACTGAATGCAGCCGTTGCGTGTAAGCACCTAAACACTGAACAATGAAAAATGCTGTTTATCCATCAGTGGTAATCATACTCTTGCATTCCCCTAAATAAGCTTAAGCATGCTGTAAATAAGTTTAAATACAGTGATAAAAAAATGGAATTTCTGAGTACTCCTGCCCACAAGGGAAGCAGACACCATGTAGATGCTGGGACTCCCTCCCGTCCTTCCCCTTTTTAGCCCACTGTGCATCTGTTGTTTCATTAGCATTTACATTTCTTGTGAGGTGGTGGCTGCCGGGGCATGGGGACCGACCCCAACACCCTGACGTGCTGCCCTGTCTTTCCTCATGTCGAAAGAAAAACCATTGAACTTCTGCTTTGAATGGGTCACTAGTGCAGGATAGATCTGGCTGGGAGAGAATGACAGCAAACCAACCCTGCTTGCTATATCCAGCTGATAGTACATACATCCTGCAAGGAAAACGGCAATGAAAGGCAGAGAATGAAGCAGGCTCTGCAGCATAACTGCCTCTTTAACCTGCCCCAGCTCCTGCAAGAAGTTCTCTTTTAAAGAAGTCCTTTGAAATGCCAGAGAGTTTTCTCTGAAAACGGGGCTGCAGTGCAGAGACTCGAGGAGACAGAAAATAATTTAATTATGCCCATAAAGGACCTCGCACATTAAGCCACACTCAAAGCAAGAAATAATCATAATTCACACTAAACCTGCAGAAACACCACCTGATAAGTTGTAGCCAAAGGCTAAAACCTGATTTCTGTGCTGCGCACAAACTTCTTTTGGAGCCTGGGAAAGCAGTTTCTCCCTGTGTGACGGTTGCTTTGCACCATGTGGTGCTGGAGAAAATGCCTTCATGCCATCAGCACAAGGAGTGGCAGAGAATATGCCAGGATAAAGGGTTCCTGATGAGGTGCAGAACCCGTACATCAACTCAAGCAGCTAGCACAGAGCTGGCCAAGGGCACTGCAAAAGCTCCTGCGTGGTGCAGGGTTGCTCTGGTGGACGGTGCAGAAGTTAGGGAGAATTTGGGCTACTTTAAGTTACGTCAAGGATCTGCTGAGGCTGGAGATTGCTGTAGATCCGGCTGGAATATGCAAAAGATAATTTCAACAGTGGCTCTCGCGCTCCCCAGGCATTTGCTGCATGCCCCTGCATGAGGCAGCTCATTCTGTGTGTTTTAAATTACTAAGGATTGTTGGATTTGGCCCTTTATAAATTAAATGTTTAGACAATAAAGTGTCTTTTTTTTTTTTTTCGCCTCAGTACATTCATAACAAATAATAATTTCCCTCAAAACATCATCAAACAGAAGGGCATCAAAATCAGTTACAAAAACAACCTATATTTGGCTTGATCTTTGGCTGTTGTAAATTAGCATAATCTGAATGACTTCAAAAGAATTATGCCAATTTATAGCACTGAGAATCTGTTCTATTGTGCTTAAACTCTCCCCAACATCTTGACATACTTTGTTAGTTTAGTATTTATTCTCCTACATTAAAGAGACTAAAACACAATCCTCTCATCTGCTCTCAGCAAATTGCATTTGATTTCGTGTTGGTTGAGAATATCAGCTGTGGCCGGCCACGGAAAGGTTGTCCAGCTGCTTTGGAGCCCATTTAAATATGAATTGAAACAAGAGCGTTTCATGGAAATTTGGACGCTCCTGGCTCTCCCTGGCTTTGTCCGCATGTAGATTGTTTGTCCCTCCTTTCAGCTCAATAGCTTCTTTCAAATTATAACAAACACGTATGCTGGGGAATACCATGAAACGGCTCCAAAGATGTAGGGCTCTTTTATGTGCAGGGCCATGTCGCTTGCTAACAACCCAAACGCCTGCGAACAGCAGCGGGGGCGAGAAGGGACAAAAATTCCCCGCTCCCGGGGAGGCGAATGGGCAAACAAACCCACCCCTCAGCACAAAGGCAAAAAAATATTTCCTCAATTAGGCTCTGGGAAAGAAAAAATAATAGCCAGGACTTGGCATCCCTGCTGCGTGTGTGGGCCTTGCTTCCGCGCTCGCTGGCTCGCTCAAAAAGCCTTCTGCCAGGATGCCGCGTCCTTCATCTTCCTCAGTTAAATAAGGACAAAGTAAGTGGGGTAAGCACTGCTCTTCCAGCTTCAGGGAGCAGAGATTGCATCTGGGACCTCCTCGACGAGCGAGAGTTTGACTGTTTCGTTCGCAAGCGTGTCTAAATGGGCCCTTGAATGTGTTTGAGGCTTGGGTTTGCATGAGTAACGCAGCCCTCACAGATCCTGCTTACACCAAATTCACTGCTAAATTTAGACGCCTTATTTATTATGCTATCAGAATTATGAATAAGTGTGTTGCTGAAAAAGTGTATTCCAGCCTCTGGAAAGCAGCAGCAGGGTGGTGGAATTGTTACTGTTAGTATTGCTATCACATACCCAAGAAGAGCAAATCTGGTGCAAACACAGTGAAAGCCATGTCTGCTTTGTCCTTCTTAAATTGCACGTATGAAATGTGCATGTACAAGAATGTTCTCCTTGTCAAATAGGACATTTCTCACTGCTTTAGTTAGCAGGATGTCTAGGGCTTCATCATGCACCAATAAATCCAGTTGAGTTTTGCCCAAGTTGGTGCTTCCCCTAAGTGAGGAAGTTTCAGAAAAATACAAGGTTCCCTAACACCTTGAAAATCTGCTTTGCTACCCATCCCAGAGCCTTACTGGTATTGGAGATGTGTTTGGAAAGATGAGTCTGACAAACTCTTTGCAGCGAGCTCTAAAGCCAAATAAAATCTCAGCTGGAATTTTAAAGGAACATTTTTTGCATCTTTCCCTTAGATTTCTGTTTTCTGACGAGTGGGAAGACAAGTTGTTCCAGACACAAGCCTGACCTTTGTGATCAGGAATGCCTCCTTGCCTAATGCACCTACCCTGAGCACAGATTTCTCTAATGAAATCAGGAAATGGCAATTACTTTGCCTCCAAAGCATGTTTTGAGCCTGACTCTTTCTTTTCCCTGATGATCATGGACTCACAGGATGGGGAGACCTATTTCTTAAAAGTCATCACTTTTGTCGCTTTAACTTCTATTAAGATAGGTTATTGACTTTATGTATAATTAATGGCTTCCATAGTCCTACATATTTACACGTGATAAATCCTGGTGCCAGGAAACAAACATATTTCTGTTGTTTATTACTCTCCCCCCTTCCCTCACCCAGGAGTAACAGAAGTACCTTGAACTAAAGCCCTACGGCTTCTTCCATAAACATGTCTCGATGTTTCTCACTTAGGTCAACGTGACAATTATTAGAACTGGCACATATAAACACAAAAAGCAAGAGGCATTAACAGGTCTATTCACTAAGGGTTCTGCACCCTTTCCACGAAAAAACCCTTAAATAAAAGTAACATGCCTAAATTGTGTAAATGTCAAGGTTTTCTCATTCATTAATTCCCCTATCCTTGGTGTGCAACGTCCTCATCTGTGCTCAATGGAAAAGTGCTGGGCTGAAAAGAAAAAAGGGAAGAGTCATCCTGGCGAGTTTACCAGCTGACAAAGCCTGGAGAACCGCAGTATGATCCAAAAATGCACTTATGTGAATTGCACCTAGGAAGAAGCATTTACTAGGAATTTATTTGCCTCATTCCAGAGGGGATTGACAGCAGCAGTGTTCATCGCAAGGTCCTGAGCATCCTCAGGAACAACTCCATGAGGCTTTCTTGGTGCTACACAACCCAGACATGCTCTATACGAACAAAGGATACAGAAGAGAGTGGAGAGAAAAGTTTCTTTCTCCCACCTTTAGTCCGTGTTTCTGAGTTTATTCCTCTTAGGAAGAGGATTGCCACGCACACAGACAGAGGGAACTGAAAACTTGAGCGTGTTCTTGCTATCAGTGAGTCCTGCTCCAGCTGAAGCAGTTTTAAGAGAAGATCCTGGTCCCAACATATCACTTGTTTCTGTAAGTGCAGACATCATCCCCTGCAGCTCCCTTTGGGTCTGGCACGGCCCACGCTGCAGTGGGATGCTCAGGAGCACCACGCACACCTTGCTGGTGCTGGTGGAGATGTGGGGACTTCTCTTTCTTTCCAGGGGCTGCTGGGCATTTTCCTGTGTGCATCATAAGAGAACATGTTGCTTGTGAATGGTCTCTTTCTTCAGCGGGATACAGTTGCTTGTGGAAAATAATCTCTTCCACTATTAAAAAATACCTGACACTTTAGCTCCCCCAAACAATCCCTTACAGAGTCCACAGGAACAAAATCTCTTCTGTGCCTGATATTCCCTACACGTCCTGAACTTAAATTAGCCCGGAATGACTGCAACGAATTCATCAGATTTACATGAAGGACACTGCTTCAGCAAGAGAGCAAGGGGGGAGGAAAAAAGGCAAAGAGCAAGCCCAGAGCAGATTTCCGCGGCCGTTTCAGGAGACAGACACAAATGCACGAACTTACTTTCTTCCTCCTGACTTAGCCCAAGTCAAGCAACCAGCATGTGTGCCGTCTTGCAGATGGAGCGCCGCGCGCGCAGACAGCGTGCCAGCTGTCGGGATGCGGGACACAGGTGTCGACGCTCACATTCACTGCTAAGTGGAAGCCAGACCTCCAGGAGCCAGTTGCTAACAAAAGGGACACGCTCTGCATTTCCCTTTCTCATTTTGACGCGCAGACATAGAAAAATGAGTTCTAAGGAAAACGATTGCTAAAAACATATTCTGCGTGATATTTAAGCCTGGCGCAGTAACGCATCAGAATTTAATTGCAGTAAGTAGCCATGCTTACAGACATATTTTATGCAAGTGCAATATGTAGATATATCGTAAGGCAATTTGAAGAAAAGGCATAAGTTATTTCAACTCTTATTCTAGTCTGAATGTCCAGCATAGCCCAGATAACACAGGTAACTAAATGCACATAGCCTTTATGAAAGTGAAATATAGAAATTGGCATGAAAAGATTCATCACCACTTTGTGTTAGCATCATGTCAATTGTACAGTGATTTAGCAGTTACCAATGTTTATTTCCAAATCTATGTCTCTATAGATTGGAAATAAGTCATCATGGGCTGTATATATGAGATGAGTGACAGGGATGATGACATCAATAACCATCTCCTGTCCATGATGTAATGCCACTATTACAGCTTCCCAGTTTCCTTCGGCATGAGAAAGTGCTATTGACAGCTCTTCTCAAATGCTGCGCTGTTGGGATGTCAAACATGCTCATTGATTAGTAATGGAGAGTTATGGAAAAGTCCCTCTGCCATTCATCAGCAGCATCTACCCGCAGCCCATTCCCCGGCTTTTGGACAGCGTGAGAACGTGCCATCTCCGCAGGAAGAGGAAAACCAAGGGCTGAGAACAAGAGCCAGCTGGGAGCCAGGCAGGGGCAACGTGCCGCAGCCCACTGCAGAACTGGTGATTTAGGGCCCTGCTGGCCCAGCGCTGCCAAAGGCGGCGAGCAGGGGTCAGCAGAGGCAGGCTGGAGAAGAAAGGGCTGGCGGAGCGGCAATTTTACAGCAAATTGTCATCAAAGGCAAGCAGGCACAAAGGAAGGGGGTAGGAGAAAGGTGGCGCAAATAAAGTGGCCTGGAGTCTTCGTACTCTGCCATAAATATCTGAGGCCAGCTGAACTGCAAGGCAGCTCCATGGCTTTTCCAAGGGTGCAGGTTCTTACGTGGCTTCCCTGGAAGTTCTGCCTTGCAGTCACAAACATCTTCTTTCCTTTTTTTCCCATCTAAATCCAGCTTGCGAGGATCAGGCTTCTAGAAAAAGGAAATAACCAGTTATATCTGTGGTTACTAAGGGGGTCCATAGCAAGACCACATACTAAATTGCCTTTGACTAGTCAAACAGTTGATTTGTTCCAGGCTGTTTATCTGGCCAAGGCTGAATATGTGCATGTAGATATAATTAAAAATTCTTGGGAATTCAGGCATTCCCAAGAACCTAAGAAAAAGAAAGAAAAAATACTCTCAGAAAAAGCAGAAAAGGAATGGAGATGGAGGAACCCCAAGTCATAAATGCCCTGCAGTCACACAGAGGCCGGTGACACCGTCTGTCATGTGCAAAGCAGGAGCGGTGATTACCAGGGCTGAGCTTTGTGGCCTCAGCAGATTGCAGCTCCATGAGAAGGTTCTCACATAGGATCCTGCACACAAATCCTGCTGCAGCAGAAGTAGCTGGATCCAACATCTGATGAAGATGATTCTGCCCAAGACAAACGGAATGATAGTTCATCACTCCATCCAAGGAAACCCTCAACCTTGTCACAGTGGTTCCAGGCATCAAACTCTCTTTGCTCACCAAATCTCACTTCATCTGAGCAGGGTATAGAGGCAAGGGAGATATGATCACTCCTCTCTGGCCCTCGCAAGCCTGAATAACACAGTGCTCCACATATGAGTTTGGAGCTATGCAACAAGCCGCCACTGCCACAGTGGTCTTCACAGGAATGAATTCAAGGCTGAATAGTTGTTAAATTAGGTTTTTTTGGCTCGGTTGTGAGACCTTCACTCCACAGAACCTCATAGGAGCTAAAGGTGCCAAAGACTCATTACCTCGGGCCACCTAGACACAACAACATGAGTAGCAAGAAGAAGTGGCAGCGTGTCTGTAACTCGCAATGTTGTTCAGCCAGAAGACAGAGCGCGGCTTGGGACACCTAAAACATGGCTTGATCAAATTTTTCCTGTAGTCTCTCTTGGCCACTCGGTGCAATACCTCCTTTGTTTTGCTCCTCGCAGAGCTATTTATATCACACATTGAGCTGCAAGGCAAACTTCCAAAGGCTTGCATTTTAGGGTTAGTTTGGGCAAGTACCCAAACCTCTGGATGCGAAACTCTCTAAACCACCAGGGTTTGCAAAATTAGGCTAGAAATCACACACAAATGGTCTTTCTCCAAAACGGTTTTTGCACTCCATTTGTAACTGAACCACTCTCTTGACATGTTTTTATATTTTCCTATCAAGATCTAACCAAAATATGGAAGCACTGAATACTGAGTAAGGAAAAAAAAACAAACATATAAGTAAACATTGCCTGACTTGCCTGGAATTTCAGTTCAAGAAATGTCACTGCTGTGAAGGGAATATGCCCTTCGCTCATCATAACAGTACTGATCTAATGGCAAGGTGTCAAAATAGAATTATTTTTTAAAAAAATAGAAGCATTAAAATAACAAGGCAGGGTGAAAAAAGGGGAACCAAAGAAAAAGAATTGTTAATGAGTTTTTCTTCTGGGGATCTATCCCCCACAAGCCCTCTTTTGCTTCTTGAGAGGCCTGTAGCTGCCAGCTGGAGATCCCTAGGTGACTGTCCATAAGGAAGCCTGAATTCACCCTTGTCTGTTAATCTGGGGGCTTGAAGAGCTGAATTTACTTAGTCCAACCCATTATTGATAGATGGACCATTGAGGCTAGTCCTGCCAGCAGGGACCACATCTCTCTCTCCTCAGATGGATCCAGTGTTGGATTCAATGCCTTCATCAACGCATGCCAAGTGACTACCAAGCCAGTTGGCCGGGGCAACTACGGACTACCTAGCGAGTATATCCCAAACCAAGACAACCAGTTCCAGTTGTATTTTGGATATTGCCGCATGCTACACAAGGAGGAGGACACAGTGCAGCAGGAGGAGGTGTGTTTTGGGAGGCAGAGTCACACGCTGACACCGGTTGTGTTCAATGCACAACACAAAGCAAACATCCTTCTTTGGAGCAAGAATCCTTAAAAAATGTAGCTGAGATTAAACAAATTGTTCAAGTTTTGTAGCACTGAAATGGTTACCTGAAAAAAAAAAAATAATAAACTCCATTCCAAAGGCAAAGCTCATGTCAAAAAGATTGTTTTTTTCTTTAATTAGAAAAAGGTGCTTAGAAAACACGGTGAATTTTTGTCCTGCACTTTCTCAAAACAGGGTTTTCCTTGAAAGTAACCCTGACCCGTGAGGTGTTTCCTTGTGAATGAATCAGCATTTTCCCCAAGAAAGGGCTTCATTAAATATTTGTCAGCCGGCCTTATCCTGCAGCTCTGTGAAGACCCACCGCACAGTGACCTCGGATGCAGGGGCACCTGTGTATCAAGAGCTGCCCTTTCAGCTCATGCCTTGCCCAGCAGGCAGCTATAATCCAGTCGTCTGCCTGTTGTGCCACCAGTGCCTTTCACACTTGTGCTTCATCCCGCAGAAAAGCTCCTTTCTGTCTGTTAGCCAGACCTAGATGCAAGAATTATGAGCCACAACTCTTGGACAAGACACAGATGTACATGCTAGGCCACTGCACCTGTCCTTCTTATTAAAGATGAAGCCACATTTTATAAATTTAGCCTTGATTTAGTTAACATCTCAAGCGAAAGACAAAATGCCTTGCGTCTACTTAAATTATAGATGAGACCAAAGTAATATACAGTAATACAGAATTATGTTACTTTTTAATCAGACTCTCCGTTGCTTTCTTCTTTTAAATTACAGATGATCTGTGCCGTCCCAATATGTCACATTGAAATGCAGCACTTCTGCGAGAGCACATATTTCTAAAAACACCCGAGAAACATCCTGTAATATTCATACCACAAGGCTGCCTTTGTAAAGTTGCGCCAGCTAGGTGTTTTAAAACACTATTTCCAAATGCCCTTGCTACCTAATTTGTAAAACAAATCCTCCATCCCAAACAAATCCGAAAGTGGGCATATGTGTCCTTGTCTCGTTATTAATGTCCACTATTCCCGTGCATTATAGTGGTTTATCAGCTTGCTCCTTTAAAGAATCTGACAGGAGGTTTTTGCCTTTGGCAATCCAGTTGCAGCCTCATTCTACATCTGTTTTGATTGTCAACCTAATTCTGAGAGCAGTCAAAACCCGAGTCAGATCTCGCATGATTCTCTTGGCAGGTTATGGCTTATTTAGGCTACAAGTAGCTCTCCCGGAACAGTACCCAAATATACCACGGATTGACTTGCGTGGACATAAATCCCTCAGAGCTTGCAATACCTTTCTGCAAACAATTATTAAAATGCCTCGTTGAGCAGTTCCCTTTTGCCTGCGCTGTGCGCGAGATGGGGCTGCCTTTGCCGCGTCCCCACCACCGCGGAGCGGCTTCTCCTCCAGCTGCAGCGCGGCAGCAAGGTGAAACGCGGGAGCTCTTTGGGGAGGGCAGAGCAAATTAAAGCTCACCGCAGGAAAGTTGTGCCCCTGGCACTGTTCTTATGCAACAGCTGCAGATGCAACAACGCTCATCTGACATTCTGACATATACGTTGAGCAAAGCGGCGCGCGAGCCAGCGCCGACACAATATCGCGCAGGGCTCCGAGTCCCAGCCTTAAGCAAAACAGGTGTATGACATCCTGTTGCTAGTCTTCAGAGGTTACGGGTACGAGGAGAGACATCTGAGAGGGGAGCAGATGAAAATAACAAAGAAGGTTAAGGCTCGGGTTGACAAGCTCATTGATAATATTTTAGATGGAGCAGACCTGCCCGTTGACTACAAATTGCTCCTAATGTCTCTTGTAGACTGCAGGCCACAGTCAAAGCGAAAATGGGCTCATTCATTATTTTAGGCAAGCAAATTTCTGTGAAAAGGAACCACCGCAACCCAGAAGACTCCAGATGTCCTCAGGGGCCGAGGCTGCAAAGCTGTCGTGGTGCCAGAACAAGGGCTTTATGCAGGGCCGCCTCTGCCTCCGTGCTCCGAGGTAAACAAACAGGGACGGTGAAATCCTTCAGTAAATATTCCCGAATTTGGTGGAAAATCCTGTTGCAGTATTTTGCTTTTTAATGTTCTGAGACTAATTGATTATCTAATCGAAGGCAAGGACATTGCCAGGAAACACATTAGTCTCGTGCTAGCGTCTGATACATGCTACTTTTTGAGTTTTAACTGGAATAAACCCATTTTAAATACTTTTTTTTTTTAATGCTATTTAATACTTACATTCTGCACATTGTTGCCCAATAATAGAACATGAACTGTCATTCCTCCAAGTCAGCTTGTTCCCCGGGCTAATCAGCCTTTACGAAACTGCCATGGTTTTAAGGAAAGAAAACCCATACTCAAGTGAGGCCGCATCTCCATAAAAGATGCTTGGAAGAGCGCTGCTGGATATTAAAGTTAGCATCTGCTATTGTCTGGTTAACAATTGGCAATTACCATTAGCCTCCACTGTGGCTGATGGAGTCACAGATGGCTGATTGAGCCAAGGAAGAGCACTTGCTCCTGTTAAGGGTATGGTAGAGCAGGAAACACTAACATTGTGCATAACCCAGCCAAAAAGTCAGGAGGCACCAATCTGGGCTTAGCTAGGGCGTTGGAGACCTTTGCATTTTAATCTTTGAGGACACTACCAAAGACAACTATAAAACCTCAAAGACTATCGCACTGCAGTAAAGAGTTAATATATATCAGGGTAAAATCATTTTATAGGGACCTGCAGCAGCATCACTATCATTACAGATAAAGCTGCTGGGGAAATTCCGGATTCCTTCTAATTTTTAATACAATTGGCTTGCTCTGCTCTACTTTAAAAACATTTTGGTAATAACAATTTATCGTCTTTAGTGAAAAATGTTAGCCACTTGGTTTGCATGTCCTTAATTAGAGACTTAATAAGTAGACAACTGTTTAAACACAGCCACTTTGCCCATTAATATCATGTACCTTGCTTTGATTTAACACCTATAACTACTAATACATTGTGCCACTCAGTAATGGGGCTTTTATGCCTTTAATAATTCTAAGCTTTACAGTTATTAAATTAAAATGGGACTATTGCATCTGTGTGCTGCTCTCTGCATTTCGAATGCATCTCACCCACTGCCCGTTGTTTTGTACCTTTTCCCTCTGATGAGATCCCATCTGTTTTGGACTATCCTCATGACTCTTGACTCCAGCAGGAACGGCAAACTGGGTCCAAGTTATTCAGGTAGTTGGGGGATTTTCCGAGGTGCTCCACCAGCATCCCAGTGAGCACATGGTGCTCTTGGAACCCATCCTGGCTGTAGCAACACCAAAGTGGCATTTTCAGATACCTAAAGACACCAAGATGAGTAATTTGCACTAATGCCTGCAAAGCCAAGGAAAGCCAAGTGTCCCTGCCTAGCCAGCTTACAGTGGCATGTGGTATTGATACACATGACATCATATTTGCATCAGAATCAAGCTTTAATAGTCTTCCTGGTGTCAATCTGAGCCATTTATAATCTCTGTAGTTTGATAACCCCTGCTTATCTGCCCTGATGCAACATTTTGTGGATTATGATTCAGTTCCTCAAGCAAGCCCAAGAAAGAGTAATCCTGACCTGAAAACTGCTGCAGAGAAGGCCCAATATCAAAAAAAAAAAAAAAAAAAAAAAACCTACAGCTGGAAAAATACTTATTTTGCTCATGTGCATAGCTGGCCTAAAGTGCAGCGACAACTGCTGTCTGAATTAGCAGCGAGTCCTTCTTTTGACATGTATGTTAATGAAAGATGGTAATTGCTGGGAGGGGGGATTCTATTTTTAGAGCAAGTAATGGCACTTTTACACAGAGCATCCTGCCTACAGAAATCACAGCATATACTAATTAAAACAAGCGCTGTTTCTAACATCAAGGGTGCTCGTAGGGCTAGAAAAGTCACTTGCTTGTGCCAGAGTGCAATTTTTAAGTGTGCAAAACAAAGAGGGAGCAGTGCAATTCCTTCTGATCCTGCTGCACGCTTGCAATGCTCTCTGCAATTAAAGATTAAGGGAAAATATCTTTTAAAGCAGTCTAAAAATTCTCCTTTCCCTGTATTTTTTTCTTCACTTGTAACAGTTCCACCTGCCTTGCACACACAGGAGCCACATCTGCCCCCAACTTGAAAATGCAAACGCACATGAGAAGGATCCCAATTCCTGAAGAATGCATGGATTGTCCTTGGAATGCTCCTGAACAGCAGGATCCTGCCAGGAGAAGCCGCTCTGACTCGCTGCTAAGCTCACAGCTACAAACAGAGCTGCACAGTTCAAGGGACACGTTCTCCGCGCACCATCCTTAGTCCCGTCAGGGGTACAAATTAGCAAGGGAGGCTCCTTAATTACCAAGTGCTGCATTTAGAATTGCAACATATTGTGCACTCAGCTTTCAGCTCTTTCTATTCCAGCAGCTACCAAAATCCACCTTATACTTGAATGCTGCATGTGCTACATCCCACCCCAATTAGCTGCAAACTTCTGACTGCACAGACCTGAACGCTCCCTCCCATCTCCCCTTCCCACTATCATCCCAATGAGGTTAGTTAAGAAAAATCCTGTTCAAATTCAGCTACAAAGGTATAAACATCACTCAAAGCTTTTGCAACCAACAAGTAGTCTAAGTTTGAGTGTCCTTCCCACAAAGCTGCTCAGCGGGTTTATAAAGGGGACCCTGTATTTTTTTGACTGGAATTAAACGTTTGAACCATTAGGGACATCTGCACTAGCAACGCCTACCACAGAACTGCAAGAGCTGTGGTTTGCATCAGTCCAAAGGTAACACAAAGGCATTAAGATCCTCGGATAAATTAAGATCCTACTGTACCAAGCCCTACGCCATGTTACATTACAAAAATATTCAAAAATTGTAAGTGTCTGGTTGTAATTCTGACTGTACTAGGAGCAGTATCTGTTGCTGTGGCACCAGTCCCAAGGCCGGGCCGGCCTCACTCCCCGTGCTCCATGTGCTCCGCTGTCTCAAAGGTTCAGCAACCAAAATGTTCATCAAAAAATATTCGGGCAATATTGCCTCCATCCAGCAGGTAAGAAAAGCTCCCCGACTCACTAGGGTGATCTCAGGTCCCAGGTTCCAGAAGGAGGGAATACCATGAAGGGAGGATATTCCACAGGGAAGCCAGCTCTACACGGCTCCCTAGCCTCGCTCCTGGGCAAAGATGATGCTGCAGATCCCACTGCCACGGAGCTGCCTTTCTTCCAAGCCCGCTGGGCTCCCCTGGCTGTTACATTGTCTTGCTCCACATTTTCCTGCCTGGCACAGTCATTAATCCAACCAAAAAGGTGCTGAGCTGGTTATTCCCATCCACTAACTCCCAGGAGCTACACGTCCTCTCTGTGAAACCTCAGGACAGCCCGCTTGCAGGTAGGCAACACCACTAGTGTTCTAGGTCCCTTTGCAAATTTATGCTATAACAGACATGGACTGAGCAGCCTCCTGCACAGCCTGGATGCACAAGCCCCAGGAATTCCAGATAAACCAGACACACTCCTGCTTTCCTAATAAAAATGCAGCACTTACTACTGAGACGCAGGCTCAGCAGGGAATAACTACCTCAGGATGAAACGTGCAGCATAGGAAAGTAGCCCTAAGATATTATTTCAAAAGCCATGTAACAGAAGTGGTCCCTCCCAGTCTGGCAGCTGCACAGAAGTGCCGGAGAATCCGCACGGTCTGAAGCTGCTGCCCCCAGAGAGGGTGGACACATCCCACTGGAGTGGTCTGGAGTGCACATCAGAACTGGATGCTGCAAGCTGCTGGGCACCTGCTGCCAAGAGATCTGTTAATTCTTCCCAATCTGCTTAAACAGAAATAATTCACTCTTCAGAAAAGAAAAATCTTGGTCACATCTAGCAGTAGTGCAAAACACGTAATTTAATTCAACAAAGGGCTGCCCAAATTGTGAAATTACCTCCATAAATATGTAAACTACAGCTATGAAATGACTAGCTTATCTCCACCTCTAACAGATCAGCAGATAGGGAGACATTAACTTGTATACATTAAGTGCCCGTTGCGTTTGTCTGCGTAGCTGAAATTTCCATCTGCAGGAACCAGTATCATTCCTTTTTCTGCAAGCTGGAGAGAAGAGCAGCTCAGCTCTCAAATTAAAAAAGGAGACTGCGGAATACACAGGGCATTTTTTCTCTAGACAAGGACGACAAATGCAGTTTGCAACATGTTTCACTGCATTTCTGCTCTCAGAGCTGCTTGCAAATCCTCAGCTTGCAAAAATAAGCATTTCAAGGCAACAAGCAATGAATACAATGTGCTTTCTTTTTGTAGTGTGCAGATTCACAGGAGCAGCCAAGGCTCTGCAAAGGTCTCCAGGTGTGAAAGGGCAGCAGCTCCCCTCACATGCAGCCCCTTCCTGCAGCACAAATAAGCCAGGCAGGAGAAGCAGCCACTCGCTCAGCCCCAGGGGCTGCTGCACGTTACCTCGGGAAGGCGCCTGGGCCGGGAGCTGCTCCGACTCCGTGTTCCGGAGCGCCCAGCGCAGGGCTCCCGCCTTGACACCCCTTTCCCGTCCCCACCCCTGCTGGAAACTCCTTCTTTCCTGCTGCAAACACCGCGGAGCTTACGGGACTCCAAGGCACTTTGTAACACGTCGACCTGCTGCGGCTGCATGGAGAAATTCAGCAGCTTTCTGGAGCTGGGGCTTTAAAACACAGAGGCTTCATCACTGCCTTCCCTACGCTCAGCATCACTCTTCTTTTAAAATGTGATGGTAACCTTAAACATCATTAGTTTTAAAAGGTCAGAACACAGACACAAAAGTAGGCACTATAAACATACAGGGAAACAAAACAAGATGTTGTTCTCCTCCTCTCTGTACAAACTTACACAAGCAGTACCTCCATTTTCTTCCATTTCTCCATGTCTCCTAGATGGCAGAGGATGAATGTGCTTAAAACAAGACAGGGAAAAGCACCTGAAAGATTAAAAACACGGGCCAGGGCACAACCAAGCTTCAGCTCTTACCAAACTGATGCCATCTCAGCTTTTACACCTTCTTTGGGGTCTTCTGGCTAAACATCACAGCTACAGAAGCAGCAGGAAAACTATCTTCAATTCCCACCGGCAGAGGAGGTCCCTGAGCAGGACCTTATGGGCCCAGTGGGGATAACAGACTGTCTCTTCCCCAAGTTTTTGCAGCTGGAGTCAGCAGCTCCCTTGGGAGCTGGCTCCCCATCCCCGGCCAAGGCGCTGCATCCCAGGCCACCACTTGAGCCCACGGGTTTCTCCAAGCACTGAAGCACCAAACGGGGAACATGGAGCGAAGCATCCACAGAACCATCATTCCTGGCCTGCTGGGGTGCACCAGGAACATCTCCCTCTTTTGTGTCTGCGGGAGTTATGCAAAATCCACAGATGAAAGACCTCGCCAAAAGCTGAGGTCTGTACTTGGCTTAGAACTTGAGTCCTTCCTTAGGACTCGGAATGGAAGGAATTGAGTCCTAAGGAAGGACTTCCTAAGGAAAGGCAACCCAAAGCCCGCCTTCTTGTGGGCACTGCTTTGGTGAATCTTCTTCTGTTTTCCTTTACATCTGTTTCCTGCAACGAACCGGAGCATTTTCCGACGTGTTTCAATCCCCATGCCAGCCCTTTCCTGGTGGTCTGCTTTGAGGTCAGCAACCCCACGGACACCAGAGAGAAGGCGCAGGAGACAACCAGGGATGAGAGACGAAGCAGGAAGGGCTGCGTTCAGACACAGGGTGTCCCAGCTCCCTGAGCGGTAGAAAGGCAGGGACACAAGGAACCCGAGGCCTCCTGTCCCAAGCTCTACCTCCACAGGCCCCAAAACGACAGCCCCCAGCCTAGCACAGCTCAACAGTGCCCGTTTATCAACACACACTTCTCTCTCAGGTGGGCAGAACGTGTCATCTTTCCTCTTGAAAGAGCTACAGTGAATAATTCATCTTTAACCACATTTCATCTTCATACCACGAAAAGAATCCACCTGAATATGCATTAGATGACTCTTAAGACACCCAAGAAACTGTTTTAAAGGCTCACACTACTTTTTGTCCAAAAGCTACCTGCCCACGTGTCAATATGGAGGTGACTCTTGATATTTAGATCATACTATGCCATCACTACATAGCACTTCTACAGAAGCCTTTCCAAACGGATTTGATCGATTGCTGAATTATATTAAGGGAAAAAAAAGCCTCAAAAACACTAAAATGGTCTTCAGGATTGCAATCTAAAATAAGCTCATCACACAAAACAGGAGGCAAATTGCAACAAGAGCAGCGCTCACTGCTCCGTGGAACGGTCTTTGACTAAATACGTTGCATCTACAAAATCTTAATATTGTGCAATGAAACCCTGAACTGGCACGGACAGGGAAGTGGAGCTCCAAAAACAAGGTTTTCAGGATTGTCCAGTCTGACATCTACTTTACCTTGCAGGAACGGGTTTGTCTGCCTTGATCCTTCCTCCACAATCACTGGGAGAGATCTCCGTGCCAGAAGAGCACCTGGGCTTCTTGGAGCTCAAGAAAGGTGGACTAATAAAACCACAGCTAGGCCTAGTGCCGCTCAATCAGGAACGCTGTGTTTTGTTCATCTCTGTTGCTGGTTCTCTGCAAAACAGGCTGTTGTTCAAGCTAAATGTTTATGAGTCATCTGGCTTAATGCAAATATGCGGAAAATGCTGCAGGAAACACTCACTGCCACAGAAAGAAGGGAAAAGCCACAGAAGCTGAAAACAAAAAACCACAGGTGAGCTGCTTTCCAATGGCAACAGTACTGCCCTCTATAAGGCAGGACTAACTGCACTGGGCAGAGAAACCCACGAAACACTGGGAAACAACTGCTACCCCTGACTTTAGTTATTTCATAGGCAAAAGGCAAAAAAAAACAAGGCAAAAAAAGAAATAAATAAAATGAAGCTGCTGGCAGTGGGTGGGATATTCACTGTGAACAAGGCACCCACCTGCTCAGCTCCATGACTGTTTAAGCAGTTTGGGGCACGCGAAGGAGCAAACATCTGCAACTGGAAGTAATCTCAACAAAAAATAATGGGCTCTCTGAACAAGGTGGCAGGAGCCTCACACCCTGTGTTTTTACTGCAGTCCCTCTGCAGAAACTACAGGGCATCTCCCGTTGCATTTCCAGAATAGCAGATACTTCAATAACTCGCACAAAGATCGACTTTAAGCCCTAGAGAAATTCTTACTGCTGTAAACAAAGGTCGTGTTGACCAGAGGGGCCTGGTAACGTCTGGGATTCCAGTCTCGTGGTGAGACGACCCCATCGCACCTCCATCCCAGGGGACAGTCGAACCTCTGCAAGCCAGGCCTGTTCTTGGAAATCGTTATTTTGCTTTTTTCCTAGACAGAACTAAAGCTCCCTTTACCAAGAAACTATGGTAATTATGTAAATTGCTACTTAGTTATTGTTTTTGGCACGTTTGCTTTAAAGAAAAAAAAAGAAAACAAAATGGGTCTCACTTGGAGGTCAGATTTTATGCTACCTCTTGAAAATATTGTTTGGGGCAAAATATGTCAGTATGAGAAACAGCAGAAGGAAGAAGCTCCTATTTGCCTTGGGTCCATTCAACCTTTTCTCTTTCTAACCGTTGGAAGCAGCGAATCAAAGGTAAAACGAACTGACTTGCCCCAGTTTGTTTCCGTGCAACTTCAAGCTGGATCATTAATGTTTAATGTTCACTCCCATTGGTCACGAGAATCCTTTCACGTGCCGAGGGCATTTCAGCTAAAACAACGTTTTCTCTTAAAAAAATTAAAAAAAAATTAAAAAAAAGGAAGAAAAAGAGAGCAAGGGGGAAGGAAAAGAATAAAGCTACTCATATATTCTTCATTTTCTGTAAATACATAAAGAGCTCTGACTTTTGTGTCCATCTTTTATTATTATTATTTTTAAAATAACACCTGAAAATAATTTAGAATCAAACTGGGACCAACTAGGAGTAAACTGAAGTATTATCTAAAAACCATGGGAGTCTCATCCATTGTGATTATGCCCTCGAAAACAAACCTGGCACTGAAGTCAGAACTTTGACCATTTTTAGTAGACAGGAAATCATTCGAAATGGGGTTATACAGGAAAAAAAAATGCCAAGATTACTGAATAATCTTATTTTTTAACTTTAAAATACTTTAACCCTCATTACCTCTCCTCAGGGAACAGAACACAGACTTCTTGCCAGTCTAGTCCAAAAATCCCTTGGCAATATTCAGGATGGGCAGATGGGCAGCTGTCTTTGAAAGCCTATTAAAGCTAATGCAAAGCCTCAACAAAAAAGCTCTATTTAAGCAAAGGTCAAATACTTGTTTAAAAATCCTCACTTCTGCACTTTGTGCTCATTTATGCTGGTACAGAGTCACGCTGCCTTGGTGTCTCGGTCACTTCTCTTTTGCACATGCCCCACATTCTGCACGATCATCACCCTACTTGATAACCTACCCCAAGCTCTGCCCTGACTCTTAGTTGTTTTGGGAGCTGTACTAAGTCTGCAGGGTTCTGAACAAAGAAGGCAAACTGTGAAGAACAAGGAGGCCTTGAGAGCCACTGCAGGGAGAATAGCCCAAATCCTCACGAAAATGCAGCCTGAGACACGTGAAGTTTCTAAGTCCCTGCTTAGGGCCAACCTGCAGCTTACAAAAGGCAGATTAAAACCCGTGAGCAAAATCCCTTATCCATCCCAACTGCATACAGTGGCATGTGAACCACGAGGATGGGAAGGGGCTCCAGCATCATGGCATGTGTTCAGTGACCGTCTTCACTCCTCCAGCAGCAAGCAGAATTTCAGCTTAATTGCTCAGATGTTGCTCTGATTGTTCCCCAGATTGTGGCTCCTCCTGAATGGCAGCTAGAGAAGAATCACAGAACGGCCGAGGTTGGAAGGAACCTCTAGAGATCACCCAGTTCAACCCCCTGCTCCAGCAGGGACACCCAGAGCACGGGGCACAGGGCGGCAGCCAGGTGGGTTGGGAAGACCTCCAGAGAAGGAGACTCCACAACCTCCATGGGCAGCCTGTGCCAGGGCTCTGGCACCCTCACAGGGAAGTTCTTCCTCCCTCGTATGGAGATGGAACTGCCTGTATTTGAACTTACACCGATTGCCCCTTGTCCTGTCACTGGCCACCAATGAGAAGAGCTTGGCCCCTTCTTCCCTACATTCTCTCCTCAGGTATTTGTACATGTCGATAAGATCCCCTCTCAGCCTTCTCTTCTCCAGGCTGAACAGGTCCAACTCACTCAGTCTCTCCTCGTATGAGAGATGTCCCAGTTCCTTAATCATCTTTGTCACTACCTGCTGGATCCTCTCTAGAAGCTCCACGTCCCTCT
>JAVCKT010011373.1:19218-34218 GCA_032273925.1 Rhynchotus rufescens
AAAAAAAAAAAAAAAAAAAAAAAAAAAAAAAAAAAAAAAAGGGCCGATTCCACTGAATGGTTCTCAACAATTGAGGGAAAAATCCCAAACACATTTTGCTTAGAAAAACTATTCCCAGATTAATTTCTCAAACCTGCTATGTCTCCAGAGACATCAAACATTATGGTAGAGTGATGAACCACAGACATGAAGACATGGAAGAAACAACCAGAAACGCTTAAAATCATCTATCTCACCCTTAAAGTCAACTTCTAAAAATATCTTTGGGAATGATCTCTTAGAACACAATGATCAGTTCTCTAACACGACGATCAAAGAGTATTTAGAACGTGTGGTTGGCCCAGATGGATAAAGTGGGGAGAACAAGTCAAGTTCCCCACCAAATCCACCCAAAGCTCCTGAAGATGCTGGCAAGGAACATGCTTGGTGCTCATCAACGCCACTTCTGGGCTGGGTTGCATCTCCAAAGAGGCCCGCTTGGGCAAACACTTGGGTGTCTGCTCAGCAGAAGGCAGGAGCCCCCAAGGGAGCAGACGTTCCCACCAGCACACAGCCCTTCTCCCAGCTCAGCCCTTCCAGCGCTGCACAAGAGCAGCTTCATCGCCGACCTCTCCCTCGCCCCACCACGGACCGCTGCCAAGCTGACATGCACATGATTTTTCTTGGCATCTTTCTTTTTCGATGGTGTTTTTTCAACGCTTAGCGTTAAGCTGAAATATTGTTTGCCAGGGATCGCTGCCCATCAGGTGCTTTATTACAGATGAAATTAGATTTCTTTACAGTTTCACTGGACGAGTGGAGAGAGATCATGCAAATAGCTTAGCTTTTTTTTTTTTTTAAAGAAAATGACAGTCATTTCATTAAAGCAAGGAACAAACCCTTCCCCCACCACAAATTAAAAATAAATTTATTAAAAAAAAAAAAGAAAAAATGAAACTAATTTATAATATTGATTTTTTTTTTCTCAGTTGTGTCTATTTGCAGTCTTATGGATTGTCTTGCCTCAGGGAATAGCAAAAAGGAGGGAAGTTGGGGAAACCTTTGGTGCCAGGAGGACAAGACGGGTCGTTGCAGCCCCCTGCCCTGGCAGCCTCCCCATCCCAAACTCGACACGGGAAAGGCAGGAAAAAGCAAATATTGGCTCCGGAGGAAACGCCTTTTCCGCACAGCCCGTGTCGGAAGG
The DNA here is from genome assembly GCA_032273925.1 of Rhynchotus rufescens. Classification (NCBI taxonomy): domain Eukaryota; kingdom Metazoa; phylum Chordata; class Aves; order Tinamiformes; family Tinamidae; genus Rhynchotus; species Rhynchotus rufescens. The sequence continues at coordinate 20,402 of JAVCKT010011373.1, forward strand.
GTTTGGGAGAGGGCTGGGCTTTCCCGTATGCTGAAGGTGCCTGGGTTTTTGCACCTGCGCGGCGCTAAAGGCAGGGGCTGGATAAAGCTGTAAATTGTTTAACAGCCAATCTGGATAAGGCAGAGCGCTCAAAAAAAAAAAAAATAGAAAAAAAAAGGTAATACCCCTGGAAGGCTGGAGGCAAGATTCATTTAAACAGTTTCCCCTGTCATCGGTGTCACCGATTTGAAGCTTGTCTTGTTTACTGGATGAAGGTTTCACACTGTGTGGATGTTCTGCCAGGCGCCGGCACTAAAATGAGCAGTTAGTAGAAGCCAGCCATAAACATGGCAGATCTGTTAGACTGGCAGCAGCCACCGCGAGCTCCCTGGTGCAGCTTTTAAGCACTTGGCATGCTGCTAGCTCAAACTGGAGAGGGGGCCGCGTGCATCATTTGGGCCTGAGTGCAATGCACTTGAAATAATTACTTTAATCAGCAAAAGTTAATTACTTTAAATCATAAATTAATGGCGGAGCATTTGGCAGCGCCTGATGTGCGTGGCGAAGCTGTCAAGCAAAAATCACAGGTGAACCCGCGACCCCTGCTCAAGATCACGGGAGGGGAGCGCGGAGCTCGCCCGGCGCCGGGGAGCCCCGGAGCAGCCACCTCAAACTGTCACCTATAAAAACGGGGCGATAAACAAGCAGATTGCTGCTAAGCAGGTGCTGCCGGAGGAGCTGGCCCTTGGTAATAATAAGATCTTAAAATGGCATCTGCCTTTATTTTATGGCACGATTGGAAAGACGGTTAAAAGTCATAAACGCAGCTGATGTGTTTTATGAGTTGGGAGCCGGCGGGGTTTGCTGGGGGGAAGCAGTGGTTTTGGGGGAGACACGGGAGCATGGAAGCAGCACCCATAAAGTACATTAAGGAGAGCGGCTTCACATCTAGGACATCACAAGCGGCAGAGCCGGGGTATCCCAAGCAGTTTCCAAGTGCTGCTCCTGCTCCCTGCACACCTCGGGTCCCGTTTCTTGTTCTACATGGCGAGTGAGTGACAATTTGGGGTAAAAAGCAGAGGAACGGACAAAAGCAGTGCAGCGCTCGCGGCGCGTGCGCTGCGGGTCCGTGCGCCCCAAGGAGCAGCCGGCTCCTGGCTCCACGGCGCCCTACGCAATTGTTCCTGAATATGCGTTTTATTGGAAAGCATCTGGCACATGGATCCAGCAGCAAGTTTGGGGGTATAAGAAGCAACTTGGAAAAGGTGGAGGCAAAAAATGAAAAGACAGGGAAAGCTACATAAATGCAGCGCCCAGCCTGGAGAATTAGCACGGGACACATTGCAGCCATGCAAAACCATCCGGGAACAGAGAACGGTGGCAGAACACTGAAATCAATGGAAACAACGTCAAAATTGTAAAAAAAATACTTTATAAGTTTAAATTTCCCCAAAAGAAATAATATTGGGTTGCACCCAAGGCAAAGGGATTGATGGTGGGGCTGAGGCCGCGACTGTATCCGTGGCTAAGGTCACGTATACATTTAATGTGCACATTAAATATTAATATGTATACTAACTCATACACATGGAGCTAGTTCATTCTGCAAAATTAACTTTAATCACAGAATGAGGTCCTTCTGAAGGAGAGGGGAGCCTTGGGCATGTCTGTAGCTGATGGTTTGTGAGGGGATGCTGAATAGGGGATGCGGCACAGAAGCAGGAGCTTAAGGAGCTTCTTTTGCCAACAAAGCTGCTGAAAAACATAGATTTCGGACGTGCTGAGGTTTGCTCCACAGCTCAATAATTCAAAAAAGTGTTCAAATGAGCTCCACATTGACAGCATTATTGGTGTCCCTCCTAATCTTGTAAAGCACACTAAACAGTAGAACAGTATTTTGATTAAATTCCTCAACTTTTCCTGATCCTAGACACTGTTTTATGCATGACCTTGAATGCACATAACCAGAATTTTTCAATTCACAGAGACCTTCTCTTTGCAAAATATGGTAAGTGCATCAGGAGCGGATGTCTAAGCAACAGCATCCAGAATTTAATCAAGGATCGCCTTGGACAACTGCAGGAAGTCGGGTGCTCCCTCAGTGCTATCACTTGCCAGAATACTCATTGCAGAGGTTGCCAAGGAGGTGACTGAGTGCAGGGGCTGAAATTGCTTCTTTGGGCTTTCCTGTGATCCACAGCACTGCTAAAGTTCCCAGTATTGTTGTTTATCATGGAAGGCTCCCTAGACTGCGGTGCCCCGTGCTGGGATCTCCAGTGGCATCAAGGAGGATGCTCTGGGTCCCCCAATGTCTATGGGGTCTTCTCTGGGTCTTCCTCAGCCAGATCCCCAATGAGGAGCATCAGAGCTGCATTTGGTCTCCATGTAGAGCCTGTTGAGCCCTGAGGTCCCCAGGATGTCCCAGCACAGAGGCTGCTAACGCTCCTCCCGGGAAGGCAGCCTGGAGGACTCCAGCCTGTGCAAAAGCAGCGAGGCAACAGGTCCCATCTCTAGGATGACGTTGCCCCCAACGCCAAGAGCAGTGCGGAAGGCGTTAGCGAGTCCAGGGGAATTCGGGTTTCTTTACGAGCTATTCAGCACATAAAAGCTCTCATGCTCTGCAAGGAGCTGAGCTGGGAGGCCAGTGGGCCCAGCAAGCTAAAATGCAACAGTTTGCGCTGCAAGGCTGCGACTGCCTTGGGGATGGATTGTGTGGATCCCGGCTCCGCATCCTTGCTCCCGGGCGCCCACTTGGGCTCGCTCGTTGGGCATTGGGCTCGCTCGCCGCGTGCCAGCAGCACCGGGAGCTGCAGCCTGCCGGGCACAGCGATCGCTGCCATTCCCTGCACATCCACTCAGGAAGCGCTGCCTGCCTCCTCCGCAAAACACCTCTTTATTAGCATTCTGCCCTAAACAGGCATGGAAACAACTCCATGCAAAGAAACGATGGACTTAACAGAGCTTTCTTCCCCCCCCCCCCTTTTTTCCCCTCCTCAGCACCTAGGCTGTTTCAAATTAAAGCGAATCCGGCTTCGGGAGGCAGTGCTATTTTAATCATTCCAATGTGTCCAGTACAGGAGATGAACTCAAAAGGTGAATATTAAAAGTAGTTGTGGAATTCAGTCATTTCACGAATGAACACATAATAGCCAAAGGCAAAACCGGAAGGCAACTTCACTTCCAATCAGTGTTTTCATTTTATTGAAACCAGATTGGAATTCCTGGAAAGAAGCCTACATATCACATCTTTAATACTAATTTTCATATACTCCAGTAAAACTGTCAGGGTGAATCAGTTGTTGAAGAAAGCTTCCTGTATAATTTACAGATGTACCTCCCTGTAGCCTCCTATTTCGTCCTGAACCAGAAACGTGGTTTTGATCCTGCTCACAGATTTCCTCTCACCTGTACAGGTCTTTCCTTGGCTCTAATTTGATTATTAAAACCGGACTTTTTTTCTGGTGGACCTGGGGTAAAGGCAAGCCAGCTGTGGGTGCTCCACGAGATTTATGAGAGAAATCTTGCTCAGAACCTAAACGCGAGCATCAATTTGGTGCCAGTGTCTTTGCCTTCCAAGGCAAGGAAGAAAACGTGAGAGGATTTCTAAACAAAGACAAATACGGTGCTTGGGCAAGGAGGGGAAGGGTACTTGCTCATCATCTTGGCCATCAGACCTGTGGGGTGGCCCTTGCACTCAGGCCCCGTGGTTTGGGGCTGATGCTCGTCCGTAAGAACGTGCTCGGGCTGCAGGAACTCAGCAAAAAAGGGACACGTTTCCTCCCCTTTCGAGCTGTTATAAAAACAATATCTAAAAAGATATTTTTTAAGCATCTTTTGACACCTGTATGAAATGTTTATTAGTTTTAGACATTTTTGTGCTTGCGAAACTCAAAATTATCTTCATTATAAAAGACTGAAATTTAAGGGTGCCGAAGGGCATCCCTGGGGACTGCAGCTCAGGTCCTGGCAAGGTCACAAGTGCCAAGGAGAGCGAGCCCGTCTGGCACCAGCTCCACTTTGCAGAATCAAGGAGCCCAGCATCTAGATCCCCTGTTAAACATCCCGTTATCCTTCAGCCATCTCACTGGGCAGGAGGGAGGGAAGAAAGTGCACACAGGGAAACAAGAAGCTGTCAGAGCCAAGTATCACGTGTCACATTGCTGAAAGAAAAGCCAATTTGATCTTTTTTATTTGAGGCCGTATTGCTCCTTCACTTTCTGCACAGTTGGTACAAGCAAACACAATAGTGTGGTACAAATAACCTTTGCCTATTTTTTTTCCTTTTTTTTTTTTTTTAGCAATCCTTCTGATATCTTGGCCTGAATTTCCACAGCCTTTTGCTTTGCAAAGTGTCCTTTTGGTGTGAACTCCACCCGTGAGCCTCACTTTGCCTGCTGCACTTCTCCATCCGCAGGCTGCCCAGGCTAATGACCGCTCGCCTTCCAGCTGCAAGTCAAGGCCCATTGACTGGGATTTATAAAGTCCTGCCTAGCTGCACCCGGCTCCCAGCAGCCTAATGCAGCAGGAGGCTCCTGCTCGTGCCTAATCTTACCCAAAACTGAGGCAGAATTTCATGGGAGCAGTTCTTCAGCCCACATCTGGCAAGGACACACGTGTGCAGCTCTCCAATTCTCATGCACTTGGCAGCAATGGGAATTATACTACAATATGAATACAGCAACTTTACCTTTTCAGCTCTCTCAGTGCCATCTAGCTCATTGCTTGATATTTTAATTTTGTTTTCCAAACAGGGTGTGATTTTCTTCTTTCAATTAAAAACTAGTGTTTTAAAAATGCAAGGCTGGGTTGCAAAGTGGGTTAATGCACGAGCATCTCCCCTCCAGAGGGCTGGTTTCAGAGCTGGCCTAGGTGTCTGTCTGTCTCATCCCACACTGGCTGCTCGCTGCGTGCGCTGCAGCTCCACGGAGGGTGGTTGCAGGTCAAGCCTGCAGCATAGCACAGCAAACAAGGACGGAAATCACAAAAACTCCAAACCTCCAAAGTACATTCAGCCATATTTACAGTTAGCAAATACATACACATGTCAGAACCTATGAATTTACAGGATATTTAAGAAGAATTTTTCTTTTGCTATTTTTAAAGACACTGGTGGGATTGTAATTTAACAAATACATACTTAAGGGCATTCACAATCAATAAGGCACAGAAACTTAAGGCTCTGCTTAAGTGTATAGTTAAACAAGGGCCAAGACCACCAGTATGATCCAATTCTGGTATCATTTTAAAACCTACATTTTTTGTTCATTGCTTCTGTTACAAAATAAAGCTTTCATTCTTCATCATCAAAAAAATCAAATAGTTGAATTAATGGGTTGTGTTTTGATAGAATAAAATACTTCAGACCTGGAACAAACTTAGTGATGATATTTCCCACCATGTTCAGACTAATCAAACCAGTAATAACCTATATTTTAATCTGCTTTTTCCTGTTCTTTTATGCAAGACCCAGTCAGATACAAAAGGGGAAATAACAAATCTTTGGTACCGTGTTTTCTAAATTTGTATCCTCCTTGCAACTTGTCCTAAACTTATATGTAAGCTGTTAAGAAGGTATTACTTGAGCACATAGAAAAGGACAATAATTCTTCTTGAGCCAGTGGTGACCAACATGGTCACGTAAGTGAAGTGAGCAGTGAAGAAACGAGCTGAGCACCTGAAAACAGAGCAGCCCAAGGCCCAAAGCAACATAAAAAAATCCTAGACTTGGTGACAAAACTTCTCATTTCTTGTTCTCCATTCTCTGTCCGGTAGTGTAGGTTAAACAGGTCCCAGGAGGTGTTCAGCACTCCCTATGGAGCGCAGAGGAGAAGGATATTGTTTGTGCCTTTTGTGACCCATGAAAGCCACAAATATTTGAGAGTCCCCAGACTATTTTGGCTGTTTTTCATTGTCTGTCTGCACCTTCTCCAAAAAACACCCGCAGTGATATGCGGGAGAGCACGGATCCCCTCTAATCCCCAAGGACTTCTTCACCGCGGGCTTCCAGGCACAATTCTAGGGTTACTCCTTGAAAAGCTCAATTCAAAACCCATTTTTCCTACTCGAACTTCTAATTAAAAAACCCTCATATCCTGCCTGCATGAACCACATACAGACTCGCTCTGTGCTATCGTCAGCAAACACCTCTCCGAAGGTTTTCCTCAGGCTCTTCGGTCCTTCCCAACGAGGGGAGATACGACATCTCTGTGGGCTGCCTTTCCACCCTTGCAGCAGCAGCAGCTTTCAGCAGCTCCAGGCGGGTGCATGGAAATCCAGATAAAGGCATTTACAGCACATGAGCAAATGCCCTAGCAAAACCTTATACTAACACACACCTCTAGTGTTTCACCTTAAATGAGAGAAAAAGGCCATTTGTGCCCGCTAAGTGCAACTTAATGCACTGCTCTTTGCAAAGAGCTCACTGCCATGGCTATTGGATGCTCGCTCTGCATTTGACCCCTGTGATCACCCTTCCCCTAAGCACCCACTGCCCCAAATACCAGGCTAGACCGACTTCTGCTCTGACCTAGCAGGACTGCTCTTTCCTTTTTGGTTTTGCTCAACTATGCTACCAAATAAACAGTGCAATAATCACATCTCAAAAGATAGAGATTTTTATTCCCTCCCCTCAAACCTACACAAAATAACATGTACCTTTTTTATACTTATCGTACTTAATAAATCACTGCTCCCTAGCCCACAGAGGCCCTGCAGAAGACAGGAACAGCTATATTAACGGTCAGAGTCCCTAAGCAAGGGGGTAAAAGTTCCCAGCGTCTCAAAACGAGGTATTTGTCAGTTTACTTTGTCCAGGCATCTGATATTGGATGTGCCCTTTAAATTCTGTCTTGAGAACGGCCGTATAAACAGCCTGAGATTCATGAAGTGGAGATGAGGAGATCGAGCAGAGGACCTGACCCTTTCCCGCGGTGGTGATGAGCTCCACACCACGAGAGCAGGAACGGTGGGACTCTCACGTGAGGTATTTCTGACCAGCAGACGTGTGTTTGGGATGATGGGCACACTGCTCAACCCAGGAGCTTGCAGGAAGCCAGAAGTTTTCGTGCCTCCCTCCCTGATCCAAACAAGTTCCCTGAGCTCATCACACCATGCAGAGATGAGCAGAGAGAAGCACAAAAGAGGCCATGGTGGCAGGTTCCTTCTGGTGGGAACTATAACAGCCTACATAATTTTTTCACTGTGGAAACCCATATTCCAGCAGTCAGGACTCCATGCTAAAACTCAAATAGCTGTCATCACCTCGGAGGCAAAAGACATCTCACGGGGTAGAAATCACTGTTAAAGAAAGCAAACTAAGGAAAGCAAATGGGAAATTCTTAGTTTTCTCCCTATTTACCAGAAATCAGGTCCGCTCACCTACACCGCGTAAAAGGGAGCATGCACAGAAGTCGACAACTTCTCTTGTCCCGTTTTCCTGGGAGACTTGAAGATGCCAGGAACAAAGAGCTCGAGCCAGCGACTGCATTGCAGCAGCATGGGACGTGCCAGCGGTGCTGTGACGAGGTGGCAGCTGTCCTTATGGACTTACACCTTCCAGCTGGTCCATAGAACAAACCACTGTTTGGGTTAAAAAAAAATAAAAATAAATACAACTTTGGAAAATAAAGCTTTGCTCAGCATGGAGGATGAGATGTATCCTGCCTTGGTGAAACGGGGAAGGCATGAACAGCTTCCTAAAGGGAATAACCTGGAAGGAAACCATGGGAGTGGAGGGATGCTCAAGGGAACAATAAACTGCTTAAGAGCTTCCTAAGGAAGGAACAACTACTCTGTGCTCAGAAAGTGCCCTGCCCAAAACCACCAACCGTGGAGGTATGGGACTGAAAACTGCAAAACTCGCTTCTCCAAATTGCAGACATTTCCCTCTCCTTTAATTTTGGTTGCCACTGCCTCAAAGCAGCTAGCCCGGCTTGGCAGCCTCAAAGCAGCTAGTCCGGGCTTGGCAGCGAGTGCTCCCGTTTGGAGCATGCCGAGGAATTCTTTGTCCTGGTGCTGGCTGGCAGCCAGGCGGGGCGCTGGGGGCACAGGCGGGCACCGTAAGAAGGCAGCGTTTTGTCGTGTCTTCCCCCTTTCGGGTAGTATCCATGCACACAATTAAAATGAACACCCCATGAACACCAGGAGGAGTTGAGGAAGGGGGAGAAAATAATTAAAAAAAAAAGAAATCGCAAGGCTTATTTTCCAAAAATAAAGCCTCTCTCAGAAAACATATCAAAACAGCCAGCACTCTGCGCTGTGAATAAAATTATCAGACTCAATAAATATTTTATGCTCCCATTCTAATTGCCAAAAAAAAAAGTTAATTTCTGAAGCAAAGTTTTTTTTTCATCTTTATTTTTAAACCCTTAACATAATGACTGAATGCCTAATATGAAATTGATAAATTTTTAAAGGGTTTCTTTGAAAAAATTCAAAGCTGAACTTGAGCAGAAGACCACAGGGAAGTCTATAATCTTTAGTCGGACGCCTGGCACGCCGCGGTTCTGGCCTGCGCCAGCCTTGCATTCTGACAGAACAAGTGTTGCATGAGATGTGAAGGATGACTCTGGTCTGCCGAAAAACCCTGGAGCAGGTGTTCCTCATCCTCATTTGCAATGGAGCATGGCCCCTGGCTCAGTGAGCTGGAGCAAATGCGCTGGCAGGACCCATCATGTACCTGCGTGCTGAGATGCACTAATGATAATGGATGCAGGCCTATTAACCATCCCATTTGTAATGGCACACAACACTGATTGCTTGGGGAATGAGTCAGCGGCTTTCCAAAGGGAGCGGGGAATGCCGGGAACCCGTGATCCTCCGTGCATCCCTTCTGCTCGGCTGGGTGCGCGGCTCCGCCGGGCGCTGCTCCCTAATCCGCACCGAGAGGCTCTGTGGAGAAGGGCACAACCTTAGGAGAAGGGCACAACCTTAGGAAAAGGGCACAACCGTAGGAAAAGGTGCTTTGGGCAGCGCAACATTAACACCAGGGATTCAACCAGGGCTCCAGACACGTGTCCTTGGCCAGCATCAACTCAAGGGCAAAAGTCGAGAGCCCAACAAGCACCAGTACTCACAGAAAGTTTGCAAGCTTGCAGCTCGCTTGCAATGCTTTTCCGGTGCAGCTGCAGAAAACAGGGTTTTGCATTGGTTTTGCAGAATGCCTTCTTGGTTCTCCCTTGCCCGCGGGCAGCTCTGGCCGCACGGCGAGTCCCGCCGGGCTGCGGAAAAACGAGGCAGTCCTACCAGGAGGCGCTCTCAAGGGGCCCTTGGTAATAAGCAGATCGCATTACTTGTGCATACTTGATTCCGCAGCCAACTTAGTTAAATAGCCACTTTTGGGCCAGAATATTGCAATCAGCAAAATACACTGTAATTATTATTGTAAACTTAACTACCGGATTTGCCAGGTTCTTGGCAAAATAAAATAAGCTGCTTACACTGTCTGCTTAGCAGCAGGTCTGCTTTGATTTCTTTGCAAATGTCTAAGAGGGCTCTTTTGTTACGTTTTGCAAAATGGGTGATTTGGTTGCCTATTTAGTACAACGGGAAAACGTCTCCAATTATTTCTGCTAAAAAAAAGTGCAGTTTTCTGTGCACAACTGGCAGCAGGTGCAAATAAATAAAGAGGTATCAGGCATTACCTGAAGTTATAACAGTCACTTTGTATACACATATTTCCCATGACAATGTTTCATATCTGAAGCTTTGTAAGTGGGAGGAAAAAAGACAATTTGTACACATCAATTCATAGATTACTGCATGAAAATTGGCTACTACATTCTGGTGGCTTTGTATCACTCCAATAACGCAAGCAAACATAAATATGGCTAAAAATGTTGATTTAACTAATTAGCTAAGCATCTTTGTATCAGAGCACCACAAAGCAACTGAATCCCACCAGTCAGACTGAATCCAATAATTATCACGTTTTCTGCTTTCCCTCAGCAAGTTAAGTTCTGAGTTTGAAAGACTGCTTGCAGAGCACAGAAGGATTTTACATGCATACCCAAAACATGCACACACTGCCAGCGGTCAGGAAAAGGCCACAAATATATTTCCATACGGATATATGCAAGGGCAACCATATAAATGGTTGGCCACTAAATGCAACATCCCAATACTAGCAATTAACCACATAGTATTTTATTCTGATTTTTACCCTTGCTCCACTCACTGCTTGCAGGACTAGACTTTCCAATCCCTACCCCAGTCACACTGCAGTCATGCAAAAGGCTGGAATTTCTCTATATGTATTGTACAGTATATTTCAAAGGATTTTTTCTGCCATGCACAGTATATCAATACTCAATGTGGGAGTAATTTAACTTCTTAATTTATTGCAGCAGTAACAGCATTTTCAAACTGGTCATAAAATATTCTTGTACTCTTCTAATCTGGGTTTTCAATGTTCTATAATGGGAATTCTATGAATAATATTGGGAAGTGAGAGATATTTTATACAGTATCTCTAAGGGAACAGCGTTATTGCATAAAAGTTAGGTGACATGGGAGAGACTGATAGAGGTGGTGTTTAAAAAAAATTTACCCTTCAGGATTTGTCATATGAATAATAATGATTTAGTGGCATTTTCCCTTCCTAAAAATCAAATCTACCAAAGATAGGGTTACAGGAAATATGTTCTAATTATGGATCGCTCTGAACTGTGCAGAGCAAACACATCTCGTGTCGGGTACCTAATGGCCATTACAAACTCTCCAACTACCCTCTGTTGTCCAGTTTTGAATACATTATTATTATTTTTGCTTTCCGCTGTTATGACGGCCCCGGTGAGATAAAAGCCTTGCTGCAGGACATGCTTCATAAACAAAGCTATAGACACCTGCACGGAAGGATTTACAGGCTTGTGCAACCCGAGGGGAGCGGGCAGGAGATCCCGGGGTCCTCTTTTCACACTGCACCGGACGCAGGTTTGCCCAGGACACAGAGCAGGGTCTGCAGCAGAGCAGGATGCAGATCTATCAGATCATGTCTGGCCTTGCTTCTTGGCAAGGGAAGTGTTTTATAGTCCTAGCGTGGTGGAGATGGGAGAAGGACACGGAGCAAGACAGACTTTTGGCCATGCAACTGGAAAACTTCCTCTAGTGACAGCAGAGCCTTTGCAACCCCGCAGCCCTACCGAAGAGCCTGGATCCTCACCCCGTCGTGTGCTTGGCCTGCACTTTTTCCTCTAGGTAAGCGGCCCACAGCGTTTGCAAACAGCAAACACCAGCAGCATCTCCTCCGGAGCACCGGGATGGCCGGGAGCGAGCGCCGCGCGCTCCATCCTGCACCTGATCCCGTTTCCCTGTGAATGCTTCATTTGTCTGCATGTTTGGAACTGCAGCCTGGATATCAAGGGTTCCATTGCGCTCTCTGTTTTTTGGACTTTTTGGTGAAATTTATTATTTTAACGCACTCTGCGCTCATTGGCAGGGTGAGACAGCTACCCAGCACTTCCAGTCTCCAAAAGGTGGTATAAAATACACAGACCTCCCGTCCTGGTGTCCCCTTTCCCATCCCTCGCTACTGCCCATCGTTTCCAGCCCGATCTGCAGGAGGGAACTGGGCCCTCCACTTTGCTCCTCAGACATTTGGGCACAAATTAGAGACCTAGGGTCAAGGCACAATGTGCGGTGGCTTAACAATTAATATCGGGGTTTCAACACATAAAAGTATAATTACAATTGCATAATTTAACGGGGAATTTATCCGGAGCCTAGTCATTATGTGGATGCTAAAGCTGAGAGTGCTCTAGCTCCGTCCTCGGGAGGAGAGCTTTGCTGAGGTCCCTAGGGTCAGCACAGGGGCTGTTCCTGGGACTCACACATCTCATGGGATATTTTATAAGTAAAAAAAAGCATCTGTTGGATAGAATCATTCAGTGATTTAAAAATTTCTAGCTTGTGGCTACAAAAGGCATGTGATAGGTTGAAAAATAAACTACTGGGTTGCCATGCTCAAAGTAATTAAAATTCTGGAGGAAGAAAGGAAAAAAAAAAGACTCCCGTGTGTCTCACTCCTCTGTCACAACCTGGCACCCTGCAGCAAGCAGCCAGCCCAGGCTCCACTCTGAGTTCTTAACTGGAGAGAAATCAAATATCCCATTCAGTGAAACATGTGAGATGCACAGAGAAGTGGTCTGGGGGCACCGTGCGGAAACAAAGCGTTTGGGCCAGGTCGCTTGGAGCAGCTTGTCCTGATCATCCTAATCCGAATCATCTTCCATCTTAATTTACCACCCTTTGGTCCTCCATTTGGAAATAAAGCACCAGAATTCAATACAATTGCACATGGGACTACACAGGAGTTGCCATCCTAGACTGGACCAGCAACTCGTCCATCTCTGTATCTGTCCCACCAGCGGCCAACACAGAGCAGAGACCCCCAGAGCAGCAAGCAGAGAATAAAATTTCCTGAGGACGTGCTCTCGGTTTCCCAAGATTTGTGTCTACAGTGTGCCCTGAGCCAAAGGACCTTCTCTTTGGACCACTCAGTCTCTGTTCCTCAATCTGGAGAGTGGAGGTGATAATGCTGCCTTCCCACAAGGTTTTGATGGAATGATGATGGAAGAGCAGGTAACCATTAAAACAGCATTGCAGAACACCTTGATAACAGATAGACGTGATTCAATGATAGACGTGATTTACACAGGTAAGTCTGATAGGAGGATCAGCTGTAAGCGCAACAGAGAGGCCAACCCTGAAGCTCATTCCCCCAGTCCAACAAGAGCAATTCCAGGATTTTTGCCACTTGTAAAGCTGAGTCTCTGCTCGTTAGCCTTGCTTTGATATCAGTTAAAGAAAGGAAGTGATCATCCCCACAGCGCTCGCCAGCTTGAAGCTAGAGCCCACGCACATATGGATTTTTTTCCCCAAAAAAGAAGCTTTCAGGCAAAGAGAAGCTACCTCCAACTTGGGCTAAGTGTGTTTTTCAGAGACAATCTTTATACCTTCTTGTCTATAAAAGCCCGATGCGAACATCTACAATTTGGTGAGATACTCCTTCCAAAATTAAGGAAATGCTGGTTTTGGAAAAATTTAGTCAAAGGAGGTGTTTCAAACAGAATATTTCAAGTGTAAATGAATTACTTTTTGGACAAAAAAAAAAAAGGTGAAAAAAGCCCCTTTTCAAGACAAAAACATTCTCCTGGCAAGTGTCCAAGCAGTGCATTTGCCAAATCTGGAGCTAAGCTCGAGGGAGAGCGCGGAACCTTTGGCACATCTGCTGAAACTAGAGGAGCTGCGTCTCTGGCTATGGCGAAGGAGGAGGAATGTAGCAACTTAAGCCTTCTTTCTGGGGTCAGGAAGCACGCAGAAGAAGTGATGAAAAACAGCCCAAAGCAAAAGGAGAGCGATTTAGTTTCTCTTGAGGGAGAGGGCAAAGGAAAAGAGGGGGAAACAAGTGAATGAAAGCAGGCGAACAAGAACGGAGGACTTTTCTTTCCCATCTACAATGGCTTTTGTAGAGATATCAAGATTGGGAAGAGAGAAAACGGATCAAAAAGACTCAGCAAAGCCTCTTGCAACCATCTCTTAGGTAGGCTGAGAACGGTGCAGTTCCTCACCACTATTGGAAGAGGATTTTGCCTGAAGTCCAACTAATCCCCCAAGGGAGCAGACATGGGAGGGCAGAGGCCAAGGGAAGCTCTGCAAGAGAAACTCATAGAAAGGCTCTGGCTCTGCCGTGAGGGTCGGTGCTCGGGATAAGGTGCAAGGCAAAGGATAAGCGCGCTTATCCGGAGCAGCAAGCAGGCCTAAGAACACCAGCACGTCTATCAGGCAGCAGCGAGGAGGGGGAAAATAACGGGGAAAAAAATAATAAAAAAGAGAAAAATCGA